>JABUQX010016445.1:0-26615 GCA_015478945.1 Trachelipus rathkii | reverse complement strand
ATATAGATATATATATATTAGATTATTAGGAGGTACCGATAGTATCGGTATCGGTGTAATCGGCCATTTTATGGTATCAGTATCAGTCATCAGATTAAAATGCCGATTACGTAGCCGAACTTCTTACTTTTGGGCTGAAAAAGTTATGAGAAACCTTTTCAGATTCAATAGAAAAATCTAGTTTGATATAGATAGCTAAGTACCAAGTTAATGTTTTTTATTCCTCGATTTCCTTTTAACTTTAGATTTTTAGCGGTTCTCCAACTTGGTCTGGTAAAGACAAACGTAAATTTACTATTGGGACAGCATTATATAAGTTATTACGAGATTTATCTACTTTTAGAAATTGATTCAATAGTATTTTTTTTTTTGTACGCAACTTCTGTGAGAGCCGCGGAGAGTGCAGTGAGTGTCTTCTAAGACTGTTCGTGGATTATTTCACTTTAATATTTAAATAAGATTTTATCGTTCAAATTAAATTTTTGATTTTACTGCTTATAGTAAACTTCTCATTTCTAATTTTATTTTGTCTAGTAAACTTCATTTTTTTTTTTTTTTTTTTTTTTTTTTTTTTTTGTGATTGCGTTTGCATGGCGTGTATTGATAAGCAGCTTTATTTTCTTCTGACTTTACCAACATCAATGCTTGCACTCTAACTCTGCATCCATGAATACTTCTCTCTAAAACCGCTAACCCTAATTTTATGCTCTGTCTGAGACCCATATGGCTAAGAATTCATCCTTCAACTCGTTTAATATTAGTCAAACTATAACTATTTTTAATTTCCGGTTTGGAGGGTGGATATGTGCCTATAAGTAAATATAAACGATTACCCTATAGCACGTTTCTGAGGAATCTCGAATCTCCCTTACTGTCGGATGTCGGTGCTTAAATGTTTCTTCCTAGTCTACTACCAATATTTTTGCTGTCTGCACTTCTGGCCTAACAGGACAGATTTTCATGCCTTTTTATTACCTTACTACTTCTCACGAGACTGTTATATTTCTCATCCAAATACTGAAGGAGGGCCTCCATAGGGGATTTCACTGTACACAAAACTGAATTGTTGGGTCCTCTCGTACTGATTTAGTTGGGAGGAAGCTGAATCATTCAGTATCTCAACGATCTGGGACAACTAATTAAAGAACCTACACACATTCCGATCGTCCCAACCAATTCTTGAACACACTTAACCTATGCTTCACCATAGCCTTCCTCATATAAATACACCACCTTACGCCATATCGGTAAATCTGACCACCACCTATATAACTTAAATTTTAATACTTTCTCTCCAACATCTGCAATCCGCCTCATGCGGGTTTTCTGGGCACTTTGATACGGGCCGATTGGGGGCATTGCATTGCTACTATGCTTGCTATAATTGAAATGACTGCTTTGACTCATAAGACGCTTTTCAGATTCTGCGATAAAGTGGGAACTGTAATGGTTAATGGGATGAGCAGGCATTCTCTTGACTTAAATCTTTTTCTCCTCAAATTATGGAGTTTGATCGTCGCTTGTTCCCTGGGCATTAGGCTAGAGACATGTTTCGGGCATGTGGAAAAAATTCTCGTTCTCCATCACTCTTGCCAATTTTCATTCGCTAGAAATCGTTGCAGGAATACCTTCGACGAGCAAAGGGGACTTTCATTAAACGAAAATGCGCATGACCTCCTGGTTCTCCTACTGACAAATCTCTCTGGCCTCTTGCCAAAAACATCTCTAACATCTGTAAATCATCCTTTCCTCCTCTTATTCGCTCTGATGATTCTGTTTGTTAATACTCCAACTGAAAAGGACAATCATTCTCTTGCCTCCTATTTCGTCCCTCAATTCAACCCAGACGATTTCTGATTTTCTCTTCTCCTCCTTTCTCCTCTCAGGTGTCCTTGCCTTGACAGGTCATTTCATTTGAGTCGGGTGCATGAGCTTCCTATGAATCTCAGAACGATTAGAAGGCGGATGGCCCGGTGGCATTCCTCTCGAGTTTTGAGGAAGGTTGCTGCCGTTCCGTGCCGACCCCACCCCTCGTTCAACTAAATTCTCACCTGCCTCAGAATACTAGCACTTTACCCTACAGTGTTTGGAAGCGCGCCATATGTCCAACCTATTCCAAAAAAAGATGCTGCTATGATCCTTCTACACTATCGCCCTTTCAAACTCTCACTTGTATTCTTGCTAAGATTCTTTGAAACCCTTCTCAACTCTCACTTCTTAGATCATCTGGATCTCTTTCCCTTCTTTCTGATACAGTACGGCTCTCGGTGCTCGAGATCTACTGAAGAATTATACTTTCCTATTTAACAGATTTATGATTTCCCGCCCTTAGGAACTACGGGAAGGACTTGTGTGTGGCGTTGATATCCAAAGCATTTGACGGCTATGGCACGCGTCACTGCCTCTCCAAGCTCCCCTCCTTTGGGTTTCCTTCTTCTCTTTGCGTACTTATTGCTAGCTTTCTTTCAAAATCGCTTAATGTTGGCTGTTGTTGATGGGGCGACTCTTCTTTTCTGTCAATAGTAGTATTCCTCAGGGTTCTGCTTTTATCTGCTACTTTATTCCTGCTTTTTCATTAATTATCTTCTCATCTGCACATCTAACTCTATCACTCATATGTCATAACTGACCCTCTTCGCAACTCAATTTCTAATTCTGCTCCCTCTCTTTACTTCTAGAATTGCCTCTCGTCTTAATCTTTCCGATTATTTTCGCTGATCTAGATAGAATTTCAGGGTTGGTCGTCTCAGCTTGTGGAATTTAATTCTTTTAAAAACCCACTTTCTACCAAATCTCTCCCTCCCTAAGACAACTTTTAACTTTTCTATCTCTTTCGACGTTCTTCGTCTCTCCTGTTACAATATAAACATCCTTGGCTCTAACATAACAAAAAAAATGTTTTGAAAACCTCATATCACAGGGGTTGCTAGGGCGGCCTCAAAAAACTGAGTTCTGTTTAGAGTGCGAACTTTTTTTCCTTTTCTCAGTTTACTCCCACCTTACAAGGGTCTTCCTCCGCCCATTGTATGGAGTCCTTGCTTTCATTATCTATGGGGGCGGGGCTCTGGTTCATCCGCTTTGGATTGGTGAGTGCACAAGGCCAAAGATTTATAAACTGTCCTGTACTTCTGTTCACTTGACCCTTTATATGTGTGCCACGATGTTGTGTGCGTATTCCCTTTTCTATAGACTGTAGACGCAAGTTGTCGAGGAATTCCCCACTCGCGGTACCACCACCTTTACGACGCCCTCGTAAGCCAAGGTTCTGTTCGGCCATGAGTTGTTGTTGATGTTACGAACTCCGACTGTTCGCTTACTGCTTCTTCTTTCCTGCCACCTCTGTTCTGTGGAATTCTCTTCCATCATCGGTTTCCTACTCAATTAATTTCCCTCACTTAAGCCGTGCTCATCTGCTTAATTTGCGTTAGATGGATTTTGAGGCGTTCAACACCCATTCCTTGAATAGGGTTGGAGAGGACTCTATTATTAAAAAAATAAATAAATAAAATTCTATAAGATTTCATAAGGCTAGCTGAAACCCCACAAAATCTGCACCCACGGTGAACCAATTCTACAAGCATTAAATATTCATACGAGGAGCTTGCTCGCACAAAAAAAAAAAAAAAAAAAAAAAGAGACAGAGAAGTGGAAACCGACGCCTTATCTGCAACCCCTGCAAGCAGCCTGATAGATGGTGCTTTTCAGCAAGAGGGTAGAAACCTACTGAAGATTGGGATTTGGATATTAGATCGTGTTGATAAGCTCATGGCCGATATTGAGATTGCAGTTACATCTTTCTTCAGTTCACCTTCAAAGGAATTCACGACCAGCAACCTCATTCGTAAAACTGAAGAGACAGTTCACAAGGAAGTCAAAGATAATTCAAATTGGCAGTCTGTGAAAGAGGAGATGAGGCTCTACGAAACCATGAGATGCTGCCTACAGAAGAGAATCCTAGTCATGCGGTTGCATTGAAAAATGCGCACAAGGTTTTCATTAATTATCAGGCTTGGCAGCAAAAAATATCAGCACTCCGTCACAGTCGAGATAGAGCGATTTCATAGTGTAGGAGGAATGTAACACCTCAAACAAGGAAAGTCATCTCGCCAGATACTAGTGAAAAGCTTTAATGTTTTGCATCACAAAATTTTGAATTTTATTGAGTATTTGATAAAGGAGTATTTCGATTATGGTCATGTTGGATAATAGTTTTTTTAGTTTTAACTTTCGCTGATAATTGAGGTCACTCTTCATTATTTTTATTCTAGATTGTAGCTAGTAAAGAATCTTGTAAATTGTAATCATGTAAAAACATAAAAAGCTAGTAGCTAACTTTGTTAATACTTACTTGAAAAAATGGAAATGGAATATTTTTTAAGTAAACACAAAAATACTAACTTTAATATATTTGCAATTTATTATTCCTTAAAGGTACTATTTTAAATTTAAAATAAATAACTTAGGCACAACCAAATATGAAATATAAATGACTAATGATTGTTTGTTACAGGGAATGCAATCTGAGTTGCCTAGCAGTGCACAAAGGTTCTATATTACTGTTGGTATTTATCTTGTCAGTAGTTATCGCCGATTATCGTAGGGCACCTAAAAAAAAAAGATAGAGTATCGGTATCGGCCTTTTTCTGGTATCGGTACATCCCAAAGATATATATAGTTATATATATATTATATATATATATATATATATATAATATAATATATATATATATTATTTTAGATATTAATATAATATATTATATATATATATATATCTATATATTATAATATATATAGATAGATTATATATCATGCATATTCACTGGGTATTATTAATATAAAAGCCCAGTAACACGGAAACTTTAAATATAATATGATGAAATAAAGTGTACAGTATATAATATAATTAATAATATATATATATATATAATAATATATAATATATATATATATATATATATAATATAATTATATATATAATATATTACTACTATAAATATATAATAATATGGCTCATTGTTAATTAAATCCTACGTTTTCTCTAACTCATTAAAATTTTTAGGGTTTAATTTACAACTTTTATTTAAATTTTAAAAATTGGGTTGGTAAAAAAATTACTTACATTAAAATATAATATTTTTATAGGAAGTGTTATAGTTTTGTATAGTTTACAATACATTCCTTTTTAAATAGATATTTTAAATATAAATGTATAGTATATACTAAGATTGTTTTATATATTATATATATACTAATATATATAGTATATATATATAATATAATATAGTATATATATTATATATTATATTATATATATATATATCATACACGCGTATGTAGTCTAAATTCTGCAAATTCCTTTTTGAATATATTATCAAAAGATTTTTCCTTCATGCTTTTTATTCAAGCTACTCGCAAGTATATGCAAATCAATCATCTTTTATTCCTTTTTAATTTTAGTTATATTATAAAACACCCCCATTTCTTGCAATGCATGTTGGTGAATTGGACACAAATGATATTGGTTATGTTAAACTAAATAATTGAATAAAATTAAAATTTATTTTTAAACAAAATTAACTTTCCTAATCTAATGCAATATAACCATAATCTACCCCATAATCTAACTATGTAATCTACCTAACCCAACCTTGACTTAATTCCATAACCGTACAAACGAACCTAATCTAAGCGTAATTTCAATTTCAAATTTAACATCCATTTTAATATATAAATTTTGAAAAGTAGTTACCGAATTTACAACGCACACATGGTTGACAAATATTAATTCCTCTTTGTTTAATAGTAAGTAATTAAATACCATAGAGAACAGAGTTTCATCCTTCTAGCAGTCTTGAGGAAACCAACATTTGAACAGTTTTTTTTAGCACCAATACAGTTAATGGCTTAAATAAAAATTGTTTTTTGCACCCTAAATTACCCATAAATTAAAGAAAAAGAATTTAAAAATTTATCGAGCTTCACCAATACTTGTAAATATTGGTACATCACTTCTCCATTGGGTAAATTGTCTTTTCATATTAACAAAACTTCACCAAAAGGAACGTAAGAAAAAATTACATGACCCAAAATTCCTATATACGTTATTGTATAATAATTATAATTATATATATATATATATATATATATAATATTTATATATATATATATAATACTATATAATATATATATATATATACATATATAATTATATATATATGCCCAGCAAAATTCTTGCGGGAGGGCCCCGAAGACCTTAGCGCCGCTACTGGCTATACTATCACTAGATATGAATTATTGATTCATACCCCAAGGGGTACCTTTACATAAGGGCCCAAACCCACTTTTTCAACAAAGTACTAATTTTCAAACTTTCACATTTCCAATGTAATAAATTATAAAGTAAATAAAATGCAATATTAACTGAAAACGTAAACAAGAACTTGAAGCGCGAGCAAAGGCATCTGCAGACCTTATAACCCACAAATTGCTACGAGATAGAAGGGTAAAAAGCTGGGAAACCAACTCCGACCACCGACCCAACTTATAGAAATGAAAACTGAGCGCCAAAAATGGGATTATCCTTAAAAGACAAAAAATATAAGGTAAAACGACTCAAGAATATCTATAAAAACCCGGACCAAACTAAAAAAAAAGATAAGAGAGGAAGAAAGCAAGCTGAGGAATTGAAAATACATGAAAGAAAAAATGGAGAAACAATGACAGACATTAAACAGGGAATAAAATATGCACGAATGAAATTTATAAGGAAAGCAATGATACAGACAAACAGATATGGCAATGTACAACAGGGCTAACGTTAAATATGATTAATTATACAGGATTTAACAAAAACAAAACTAACCTGAGATGAGTGTTAATAAAACAGAAATGAATATAGTACTCTTAGTTAGGAAACACATCTCACAAGGACAGATTTCATACTTAGAGATCGACCTTGACAAAATTTTTAGTAATAGAAAGGAAGAGGATAAAAAAGGGGAGGTTAATGGTTATACATAAGAGAAATAAGCATATAGAAGTAGAAAAACTTGATGGAAAGCATAATGATATCCTTTACTTCAAGGTTAAAGTGCATGATACAGAATATATATTTGTATTAGTATATTTTGCAACAGGAAGCAAACCAGAAGACGTAAGAAGAAATATCAAAATAGAAAAGGAGTGCCGAAAAAGACTGCAAACATATGAGCAGTAAAAACTAATTCATATCCTCGGGGATTTCAATGGGCACTTACCATGGTTGGGAAGACAAAAACTTGATAAACAGGGTGAAATGGTTTCAATGGATAGTAAGTTGAGTGAAACTCTTAAATACAACTGAAGAGTGTGATGGCGCTCTACACATTGCAGAGGAGTGACATAGAACGACTGTGCATAGATTTGGCTCTGCGCTAATAATGATAATAAGAATAAACATCTTTTGTATTCAAGAAAAATGAAAACCAAGAAGTATTTGATCTATCAGACCATAATCTATAATACAAATATATCTAAGAAACAAAGTAAGAAGGCCTCAACTATAAAAAGGAGAGATGGTGCAATACAAATATTATAGTACAGAACCAAAGTTTTTGGAAAGAATGTACAACACCTGGAAAATAAAATGCAAAATGAAGGAGGGGATACACTGGAAGAGATGAACAAAATCATTAACAGCAGCCGATGATACCTGATTAAAAACAAATAGAAAAAAGAGGAAAAAAACGGAAAAAATCAGAAAGACCTGGAGACAGAAGAAATAAGGAAGAGCGATAAAAAGAAAAGAAGAAATTAATAGGAAAAGAAAGAAATGAGGCAGAAAAGAGCATGCCAAAAAGCTTCTGGAGCGTATAAAGAACAAAAAAAACAAAAAGAAGCAACTTATAACACAAGAAATAACAACATATGAGAAAAAAAAAATTAACAATGAAATAAAATCTGTAAAAACAATTTTAATTATTTTTAATATAAAGAAACTTAAGGGAGTAGATAGAACCATGAGGAGACTAAACTTCATTATGAAAAATGGTAAACTAACACATCTAACAGCACAGTCGAGAAAAGGAAAAAGGAATTAACTGGATTTTGCAGAAACCATATACTTGCAAACTATGAAAACCGAAACTGAAGAAGGACGAAACTCGGAGAAGAGGAATAAAAGACTTACACGAACAAAAGCATACCAACGGAACAAAGTGGCAGTACACCAATTTCCGGTACAATTGAGAGAAATGGACATGCAATAACAGTAAAAAAAGCACGCCTAACACCATGAACAAAAACCAGCTCAATAACCACTGATAAGATCAGAAGGTCTACAAAAAGCTAAAAAGGAAGAAGCACCAGGGCCAGATGGTCTTAACCAGAACTAGTATAAGGTAGAATCAGAACGTGAACAATTATACAGCGTTCTCACAAATGTTACAACAAAGAACAACAGAAGGAAATAAACCGACATCATGGAAATCATCGTTAACAAGATGATAGAAAAAAGAGAATCCACTGGGAAAAAGATTTCAAGCTATCGCATAACTATACATCCTACAAGAAACAATTCATGCATAATTAAAATGAAATTGAGAGAACACAATTACAAATATGTGAATTGACATAAAGGAAAACACATCAGGTTACAGGAAGGGTGGCAAGAATTGAGATAACTTCTTTGCTACGCTGGAAGGAATCATACGGAAGACACCTACCATTAATTGTAGTCTCTATAATTCAAAAAGCTTGACTCAGAAGTAGGGAAATCACTGATAATGAGTTGCTAAAAGAGTACAACGTTCACCATGAAAATAAGAAGCTCCATTGCACCAAGATATACAGACGACAAAACCTACATTAAGTGGAAATGAAATAGAAAATGTAGATGAAGAGATAGAAGTTACTAGTGGAATAAGCAAGGTGTACAATCTACTACATTATTCAACTTAACCTTACAAATAATTAAGGAATTTGGAGAAGAAA
Source organism: Trachelipus rathkii (assembly GCA_015478945.1). Lineage (NCBI taxonomy): Eukaryota > Metazoa > Arthropoda > Malacostraca > Isopoda > Trachelipodidae > Trachelipus > Trachelipus rathkii. Next base: position 17,645 of record JABUQX010016445.1, on the reverse strand, counting down.
AGGGGATCAACCAATGGTTCCATAAAAATAAACAGTCTATTCTTTGCTGATATGCCTAATCTTAGCAGAAAAATGTAAAACGATGCAGCTGGCAAAATTAGGACATACTACAGAATGGGGAATGTGATCTAGAAAAGAACAAAGAAGAAAAAGCAATGTAAACGATTTTTTAACACTGAACAACCACAACGGAGATTGAAGGTATCAAAGTGGGGGACAAAATAAAATACCTAGTACTATATATAAACAATGAAAAAAACATGTTTAAAACTCAGAAGCTGCATCTCATTAATAAGGCCCACACCTTGGCTAGCCAAACAAGTTCAGTCATTGAGAAGAGCTGCAACAAACTGCTTATAGGGAAAACGTACTGGAAAAATGTGGCACTCCCAGCTATTTTATATGGATCCAATGTAATGTGCTTCACAAAACAAGAATTAGATAAGTTACAAAAAATTGAAAACACAGTATACAGGAAGATACTAGGAGGGACTAGGTACACCCCCACTGCAGTTCTGAGGGAAAATTGGAGCATCATCAAAGCAGGGAAGAATAATAACTAACAAAATAAAAATATGAAATCAAATCATCAGAAGGAAAAAAAGAGTTCTTAGAAACACATACTTGAAAAAAGAAACAGAGGGGAAAAATGTGGAAGACTGCCACTTGATACATGGACAAATTATATAACATAATAGCAATAGAAAAGCTTGACAAGAAAGAGATTGCTGAAAAAGTAAAAGCTTGTGACCTACATCAATGGAAAGAAGAAATAGGAAGCAAAGAAAGTCTACAAATACCGAAGATGAAAATATGAATTGAAGAAAGCTCAGATTACGACAAGCTCCATTCACATCAGTGGATACTTTTCAGGCCAGATCCAATACTTTGAACCTAAAATGAAGAAACAGGTTCTCAAATGGCGAAAATTAACGTGACATATTGTGGAGTTGAAGAAGGACCTGATACACTTCATGTGTATCATGCCCAGGAAATATGAAGATCTTAGAATTTAAACTCCATTGAACTTCAAAACCAATGCAGAAGAGCCTAAATGAAGGTGCTGGGACGATGGCTATTGAATCTCAACATGGAGGAAGTTCAATAATTTTAGGGAAAGATACCTGTGGGAAGAAGAGAAAAAGGATGTCTTCAACAAATGCCTAGCAGTTTGATATTAAAATAGAAATAATAATAGTTTAAAATTGCAAAATAATAATAATAATAATAAGAATAAAATAATAATAATGAAAAATAATAATAATAATAATAATAATACTAATAATAATAATAAACATAATAATAATAATATATATAATAATAATATAAATAATAATAATAGTAATAAAAATAATATAAATAATAATTAATTATAATATAATAATAATAATAATAAATAATAATAATAATAATAATATATTAATAATAATTACATTAATATTAAGAATAAATAAAGTTAATAAAAATAAATAATAAAAATTAATTAATAATATATTCATAGATAAGAATTAGTGGTGAGTGATAGAGCCACTTGGTAATTTGAGAAAGTGCTCATTACTATAAAGGCAATAATATTAAGTGCAAAAGTGCAGTAGCAGCTGAAATTTATCATAATGAAATATATGTCTTGGCTATTTTTATAATCTAAAAAATTTATTAATGATACATATATTTTGTTTCAGTATATCATTGACAAAAGCTACGATACTCTTATTAAATCATATCCACGTGTGAATAAGAAACCATGGTATTTTATTATTTTATAATTTTTATAATTTTATAGAATTTAACAGAACAATAACTTTAATGCCTTTTAATCTCTTAATGAGACTTGTATCACTCTTCATATAATTAATAAAATTCAGAGATATATATATATATATTTTGACAGTTAAAATAGATATAGTAAATGAACACTCCTAGTCAATAGGGCCAAGTTTAACAAAGTATTATTTATAAATTTTATTTTAGGTTCATATTGATGTATCTTTATTTTAGTTTATTGTGTTACTTTAGCTAAAATTCATAATATCTGTGCTTTCACTTTATCGTTTTATATTACTAAATTGTCAGAAAGATTTTTGTTTCTTTTATATTTCGTAGATATTATTCAGTAAATTTTCTTCTTTTACTTATTTTAATTTTTTAATTAAATTTTATTTTATTTTTCTTTCTAAATTTTCATTTTACTTTTTTATTCTTATTTATTTATTATTAATTTTTTTTTTTTTTCTGTTCTATTTTTGTGTTTCATATGTAAGTTATTTGGTTTTATTTTATAATGACTTATCCATATTTTTATTTTATTACTTTATGTTTATTTTCATCTTTCTTTTATTTCATATTTATTTATTTCTTGGTTTATATAGTTAATATTGTATTCATAAAATGTTTATTTTGGTTAAGCTACGCATAGATTATTCTACTTTATTTTTACTTATTTTAATTTTCTTTAATTTTTGTTCATATGTATATTATTTTGAAAGACATTTATTGACTATATATCATTTACTTTCATATTATAATCATTACGTTTTATTTTAATCTCTTATATTAATTTATGATTAAAAACAAAGATTTGGTTTACATCAGAAATATTTATTAGGTGGTGCCGATTGTGTCAGAGGCGATATTACACGCGACGCCCGTATAATACAATAAAAAATAAATAAAAAGGGTAAATAGTAGTGTACTATTGTTGCAATACAAGCTATTATATGAGAAAGTTACCCACTCTCTTGACGAAAAGTACCTTGCTGCGTTTCAGAAGCCCGAGTCAGCCGTGTGGCAAAACGACTTCAGGGGCAAACGCTGCAGAATTGAAAAAAATACATTTAAACGCAATCAAGAGAACCGAAAATTTTCGATACTGGATAACAGCGAGCGCGCGCGTTCGAGTCAGTCTGAACAATGTGTATAAACAAGTTACTCTGATTGGTTATATTAATTGGATCTATTTTTAATGATGAGAGATGTTTACCGATAAATGATATCCTTTAATAGATATTGAAAGTTAAAGCATTATAGCACAACTTTGGCAAGCCATTTTCGACACATGTTTTGTAAAGAAATTTGTTTGTAATACAAAGTGATCCCTTCCAGCCCGGCTCTCGTAATATCCCAAATGAAAGTATATATAAACGGGCGCGACTGTGACGTTAGTACATGAGTAGAAGGGCGCAACGGTTATAATAGTGCATGCGCCCTGTTGTGCCTCCGGGGCTGCAGTCGTGCTTCTGGAAACGCAGCTACCCTTTAATATATATATATCTCTCTATATATGAAGTTATCAAGTACTTGTAAATATAAGTAAAATAATACGTTTATATATATATCAATATAGATCCTATATATATATATATATATGTATTAGATCACGGAAAACTTATTTTAAATGAAAAATTAATTTATAAACTATATACTTATAGATATAATATTATAATTGATATATTGGATATATATAGAGGAGAGAGAGAGAGAAGAGGAAGAGTTGGTGCAATCGTTTACAGAAATTGAAAGGTAGTCCGTTAATCGTTATTCCGCTTCTTGGGAAGGAAAAGTAACAAGCGCCGTACTCCGGTTTACTGTAGCTTTTGACTATGACATTTTTTAAAATTGGCAAGATTTTGTTTGATTAGTTAAATTTTATCCTATCATTATTATAAAAAAACATACCCTCATGTAACCCCTAGCACACCTCAAAACTTAGTACCTTTACATCCATCTTACCGATTAATTGGCATCAGGCCACCTTCCGCCATTCCACAACTTCTCCCTAAACACGTCCGCAGTTAGTCCGTCCCCGTATATAGATATAGAGATATAATAGGGAATAGTGAGAGTATATAGAGAACGGGAAGAGCAACATGATGCATATGGAGATAGATAGAAAGTATGTGGAAGTTTAAAGAGTTGGAGAATAAAAGTTATACTATAAGCCATGAGCAAAGAGGTAGCCTGAAGTAAAATCAGAAGTAAATAAATAAAATGCAGATGGTGTGGGCTGATGAAATTACATATAATTGAAGAATAGTAATTACGGTAAAGGGACTGAAAAGTCTAGAAGTGCGCTAGGTCTATATATCAGAGCGATATGTATGTTAATTAGTGAATAATAATGTTGAATGAGTAATAGAAACTATTATAATAAATAATAAAGATCAGGTATATAAAGATTTCTAATAGACCTGCAATAATGTGTGTTTCAATAATGGGACAATCTTTTATCTTTAGGGAAGAATACATGCTAGGTATGTGTAGAAGTAAAATTGTAAAATAAGCAGAATTGAAATACATATATATGTGAGTACGTGAAAATAAAGCCGGTAGTAATAATGAGAAAAATTATGGTAGAAAGTATACTTATCATTATAGAGAAATAGGTATATAATTTGATGTAGGACAATATTGAAAGGGATATAGGATGAATATTAGTCAGTTAGTATTAAGACGGATGTATTAAGTAGAGTGAGAGATTGCTGAGGAATCGAACCGCCTGGGAGACCGAATAGAATAAAGTACTGGGACAACTTGAAATCGAAATAGGTCAATGGACATGCACCTATTAGAGAGTAGAAATAGTGAGTGTTAGGCAGCAGGGCGAGAAAGGAAAAAGGTGCGAACAATTGGAGAGATAAAATGTAAGTGAAGGGAGGATTTAGTTAGAGAAGAGTATGTGTTGATATGTGCGCGTGTAGGATAATACAAACGAGGAGGATAGAAACCCTTCAGAATTGGGATCGAATAGATACCATAGTGAAGGTCCGTCGCAAGATAGAGAAGAAGACACGCAATAAGAGAAGGATAGGAATCCCGTGATAACTCTCGGGATGAAGTTTTTATAGAACTGAATGCAGACAAGTTTTCTACGTATATAATAAAGTGAAATAAATGGGAGCGGTAAGTGTAAGAGATTTTCTGTATATCGACTCTTTGAGTCTAATACTTCTTCTACTAACATATTAACCGTTTCCAGGATGCGACATGCTAAGCACCCTTACACCCAGTTTGAATATTGTAGAGAGGGTGGGAGATATAAGACCTACATAATGTAGAATACGATAATTAAGAATTATAAATAATAATAAAATAATAATAATAATAATCAATGATAATAATGAAATAATAATAAAACTTAAATAGAATAGATAAATACATGATAAATGAGATAATAATATAACGAAGAGAGATATAATAACTAACAGTGTGTCTCAGTTCAGGATTACACAATCAAATAGATTATTAATTCATATAATAATCTACATTTCTATTGATATTTCTACTTCGTATAATGTACTACCATTTCTAGACCTTTCAATTAATCATAAAAATAGTTCCTTTGCAGATAAACTTGTAGATGGGTAACAACAACTCACTCGGATCCATAAGTCATCTTAGCCGAACAAATCACTTAGCTGTATTATTACGATATAACGCACATAATATTTCTGTAACTCACAGCTCAAGAAACTAACAGACTATACAAGGACGACTCCAAGATAAATTTAGCCGTTATTGCGAATACTTTACAAATACTTCGATCGCAGCTCTCCCTATATCACATTAACGACACTTGCATCGGAGACCAACACCACACCTCTCCCTACCTCGTTGAAATCTCGTGTCATCGAATATCGACATATTTGAATAATCTAATCATAAATAATTCATTGAGTAAATGTAATTGGCCTACTACCAATTATACCTTTATTGAACATATTACAATTCGTTAAATATGACGCGCAACTCAATTAGTTAACAATCACACTCTACTTCATCACATACTACATTTATTCAATAGCGCTTATTTCTAAACTATTCACGTTCAAACATACTATTTGATTTATCCAATTATACAGAAGTACTACCTACCACAATCAACCATTATAAATCAATAAAACATACCCTCTCATAGTATGACATTATCCTATACATCATGTATAATATACGTATACTTAGTGGTATATCCATATAATAAAACCTAAATAACAATATTAATTTACTTTCATTATTACATCTATTCTATCTCAATCATATTTATTCAATTGTAAAGGTTTATCCCACAGTCCTCTACATCGTCAATCCCACCTTGAATTCGCAACAAGTCACCAATCAGGCCGTTCATGTCATCGACCGCACCTGTTCCGACCGAAAATAACCCGAGGACTAGGTTAGAAGGTGCCAGGTATAGTTCAGTGATGAGGGGGTAGGTACAATAGGGGATAGTGAAGGAGATAGATAGGTATGATAATATATATAGTTAATATATAGATATATATATATTATTATATTATTAGTATAGTAATAATAATTATATATAAAAAAATAATATATATATATATATATAATATATAGTAAATATAAAGGAATGAAGCAAACATACTCTTTACCAAGAAATAATTAGCACCGAAATCATGGCATATTTTTAGGTGAAGAAATTCCTTCCTAACAGCCGGCGATATAGTAAAAATTTGGATAAATAGATAATAGTAATATATGAGATATGAAGAGAGATGAGATGTAGAGAGAGAGAGAGAGATAGAGAAAAGAGTAGATAGAGATGAAGGAGAAAGAGAAAAGAAGAGATGAGAAGTAAAAGATAGATATAAGTAAGAAGAAAGAGTAAGATTAAGAGATATACGAGATAGAAAGAAAATAGGAGGCCCAAAATAGACAAGACGGAGTAGGGGCGAGCCAAAAAAAGACGCCACGAGGAGACAAGAGAAGAGATGCAAGAGTGCACCACAGTGATCCGTGTTCCTAGGATTATGAACCTCTGACTGTCCTGATAAAGTGTTATATAGAATATAGTAAATAAATATAAGAAATGAAAAAAGAATTGCACAAATCTAGGTTTTAGATGAACGTTAATTGATATCCCACTAGTGTATAAAAGCCAAATCAGAGTGTTTAATGAAAACAACGATAGCTTTTATGAAATATAGTTTCTCTTTGTGATTAATAGTAGTAAAAATTTTCGTGACACCCCCGGATGCTGGGACCCACTTTAAATCAAATAATCCCCATTCTCAAACTAAGATAATCGGAATGGGCCCCTAGTAAGATAGAATGCATCGCAAACAATAAAAAGTTATTAAATTCACCCTAAAAGAAGGGAAAAAAGAATAAATATAACTAAGATATAAACTTAATACTTAATATATTGTCAGAATAAATATAAAAATATAAATGAAATACTAGAATAGTCAAAAGCAAAATGATAAATAATTAATATTCGACCTAAGTAATATCATGGTAATGAAGAATATAAATTAATTCATATATAGATATCAATAATAATTAAATAATAATATAATATAATAATATATAATATCAAACTGATTATAAACTAAATATAAAAGATCTAGCTGAATGAAGTTGACTTTGAGCCTACAATAATAATATAATAATGAACAATAATTAACTATAATATTAATATACGTGAAATCAAGACTGTGACTGAAAGCTAATAGACATCAAAAAGTGTATGTAGCGTAGTGAGTGATGTCTGTGTGATGTGTGTTTATATATATATGTATAAGACTATATATTATATATAAATTAATATATATATATATATATATATTAATATATAAATATTTATATAAGTATTAAATTAATATATATATATATATATATAATCATCATAGTTAACGGACTACCAAAATGTTACATATAATAAATAATGTTTATATAATCTATGTAATTGTATATTATATATAAAAGCTAATTAAATTATATATATATAGTATAAAAATATATTTTACTTACATCTTATATAATCCAATATCACACAATAACTGTTTTAGTATTTTTATTGTATTATTTAAAAATTATTTATATGAGTCATATTTCCAAATTAAATAATCATTATTTACTATTACTCTCGACGATATTGTAAGTACCTATAAGTAAGTGAAGTACCATAAGCTGTTATAGTTGATATAGGCCTCCACGACATCAGAGCCTTTTAACGACAAGTATGGCTACCGGGGTCAATCGCCCTATATAGTATACTACAAAATATTTATTAATTTTTACTTAATAAATTTAAATGGGAAATTGGACTGATGTAAATAAGATATTCTAAAAAATATCTTAATATATATAAATATAAATCGTTTAAGTAGTCATAACGATACCATACATAGCGTACAACCTGCACCATGCTTAATTAGATACTGACTAAGTGTATCGTGAGCCATATGGTGATAAAATAGAGTACCATAAAAATTAAATAGAATCACGTGAAGAAACCGTATAAGTTAATAGAGGATATAACATTATTAGTCAATTATACTTAATTTATTTGCACCCCACACTTGTCAAACTGTATCTTAAAAATGAAATGATAATAGAAAATGTTATTTTTAAAGCTATTTCTACGAAAAGATATTCAAAGGGCTTTAAACAAAATGTTCTTCTACGTGAGTTCTAGACAAAATGCGAGAGGACGATTAGCCGGGGGCATAACATAACTCATATTAAAATAAATGAAGTATAGTAATAATAAGAATAAAGCTTTTACTTTGTAATATGTAATGCCCGTGAGGTGCAAACTTTTATTTATATATTTAGAAAATCTATCACACAACTACTCTGTTCACCCTAAATTAAAGCGAGTATGTACCTCGAATACATAGGGCATGTGTGCGTAGTGGACATTCCTTCTAAATCTGAACAAAAGTGTTATTTAAAGCATGGTTCTGTCAAATTGACATGAAGTTCGCCGCGCCCCTGTGCGCCGGTAGTACTCTCGTTCGCCGTCATATCCTCACAAACAACATCATGTGAAAGTACCACCTCAAATTACGAGCGAGCGAGATATAACAATTATCGAGAATCACTGTACATCCCTCACTATAAGAGTTTTTATTCATCACAAGAAAGCATAGAGCAAAGACAAGGAAAGAATGAGTAGGAAACAAAGCTGGAGAGGCAAGATTGAGAAAAGGTGTAATAACTATCACCGCACCTGTGTTATCGCCGGCGAGCAAGGAAGAAGCAAAACCAAGTACCTCCTTAAAACCCTTTAAACCAAAATCGCATCAAAAGTCTTACTCGCCAATTTATATTCGTTAAAGAGAGAGCACCCGACAAGAAGCGCGAGGACACCACAAAAATAAATTAAACCACTACATACATACAAAAAAAAAAATAAAATCTAGCGCTCACACAAAACAAGCCCGAAGACACTTCCCAAAATCTATAGAAAGAAATACATACCACCAGAAAGATCACGCTCAACAAGGCAAATACAAGATGAATATGAGGCCGTTCGAATATCCGCATCATCCACTGACGCAATGAGCGTTGCGGCAATAAAGATCAGAGGAATAAATCAGTAGATGCAAAAAACCACGCTAGATTTCGCACAAAACGTGTAGAGGAAAAAACCACCGCCCCCAAAAATGCACAGAAAACAGGAAAATGCACGCCTTGGCACCGCAAAAAGAAGCAAGTCATTCAAAATTCAAGACGTTTAAGCAAGAGGTCACTAATGAAGAGACGCTAAACAATCACAGACGCAACCATCATACTAACAAAGAAAATATAAAAATAACCACTAACGAACATAGTTACACCAAGGATGATCAGAAAGAGAACTGTATACAATACACATTCGAACGCGGTGCAATAATCGATGGAGAGTACCTTTAAGTAAGCACTTAATAATAGTAGAAACAACATACAAATAGAGCGCATCCCTCTCTGCGGTGAAGTTAAGATAGATTTTTAGCAATAATATAAGAAATATTCTGAAGAACAGACATCCCATAAAAAATAAAATATTCGAACAACACCATGAACGGGAACGAGGATGAGCGAGATCTACAAACTGAGACACACGAACTGAAACTCCTGTACCGAGGTACCGAGATCAAATAATAACACTCGAAGAATACCACCTATAAGCCGAACATGAAGATGGTCTGCTGCGTGTGCGGTGGACCCGATGTATATATCTCAGCTTGTTCCTGTCCTTTAAAATTTGTTTCATGCGTGTGTCTGTTAAACAAAAAGGTAAATGTAACTAATTAAACAAGAAGTATTCTATATAAATTTGTGTACATAGTAATAAAATGATGGGTAGTGACAGTGTAAGGCGATAGATATACGTAAAAAAATAATCCATAAAGGGCTCTTCTCTAAAGTAAAGTATAATCACGTACGGACATAAGTGAATTTAGTTTCTGTTAAAGTATGTATAATTATTATGACGTAGAATTATATGAAAATTAGGTGTATAGTAATATAAAATATTTACAACATGGTAGGATAAAACTATTTTACCAGCTAAATATTATTTAGCTATTAGAGGTATATATTAATATATAATATATAGTATATAAGGTATATATATATATATATATATTATATTATTATATAGATAGTTATAAAATAAAAATAAATATATATAATAAATTAATAGTTAGTGATTATTAATATATAATACGTATATATAAATGATAGTATAATGATATATGAATACTCACTCACCCTAGGAAACATTTTATAATAGAGGTATATTAAAATGATTATGGAATAAATGTTATATAACCTTCTTGTTTGGTTATAATATATATAAATATAATTAGAGAATCATGATACGGTATATATATATAGTATATATATTTTAAAATTATAAAAACTAGGTGAGGGTGTTATATAGTGAAACCGTTAGGTGAGGAAGGGAAAGCCCCACTACTCAGAGTCCCTGCCGACCGACGTTGAACTCACTCCATAAAAAGCATATAGTAGAGGGGATATAGGAGGTATATTATAATAAATAGTAGTAATAATATAAAATACAGTAAGTAAATGCGTGAAGCGGTGAACGTTGAAATATGAATATATATATATATATATTATATAATATATATATTATATATATATATGGAGGTTTTTTTACTCTGAGCGAGAACTAAATTAAAAAGGGACAATTTACGAATGAAATCAAACGTGAATATCTTTCAAATATATATTTAACTTGTAATTTTCGAACGCCCAAAATAGACTAAACCAAAGGAAAAAAAAAGAATAAGTTATATGAAAATTCTCAAAATTCGATTCACAACCGAATTTTCTATAACAATTCAATTTCGCTCGCTGCAAATATAAAAATAGCCTTATATTGAATATTTCACTTTCGTAATAATACTAAAAGACCTTTGATATTTATAGTAGTACCTTCAAGTATAAAATTACCACATACACACAATATTAATTTTTAAGAACGTTCACTAACGTATTTGTACCAAATTTTTATAAAGGGAGTGGAATCAATCTCAAATGACCTAACACATACGAAAAAAAATTTCTACTACTATTTGATAAGTGAAACTGATTCCGATTTCACATATAGGGTTTGAAACACAATATCAACGCACTACTATTTTAGCAAATACGACTCAAAATGATCGACATTTTCCCGATATATCGGACAAATTTTGATTCAAAAAATGTTTTATATTTTTTCTGTGTGATTTTCAAATCTAATTTTTTTTATATATTGTCTAAAAAGAATAAACAAAAACAGTGCAAAAAAAAAATATGTTGTTTGAAAGCAAATTAAATACTAAACTGGCTTGCAATGGTTTTATTTCTATTTACTTTGGTAAAAAGATTAGATAAAAGATATATTCATAAAAGTATGTCAAAATTGCAACTTAGCTTTTTGTTGTTGAAATCCTATACGGACTGGTTTAAGAAGAAATACCAATAAGTTCAATCTAGAAGAGAGTTGTTTTATAGCCCTCAAAATTTGCACTTTTAGAATGGAACTAAAAGATACAAACTTCGTGGGGAGAGAGTTCAAAACAAACTTACCGAAACCTAATCAAAAACTAGATTTTCACCACCAACTCGTAACTCGCAAACACTGGTGAATTTAAAATATCTTTTCGGAAATCTTCAATGTCACAGAAACTCTTAAATTGCTTGAGAAAACCTGTTCACCAGAAATTCTAATCTAAAGCGAAGATAGAAAAGGCCGTTTCCCTATCAAATACTGCAATGGGAAGAAGGAAATTATACTAGAGAACTACTCTGGAAAAAAATGGAGACATAAAAAATTAGCCTAACCAAAATATAACAATCACTAATAAGGTATAAAAAGTTATCACGAAATGAAGATATTTACTGCTCCCTTTCCTTTGCGACCAAAAGGACAAAAAAATAAAAGGTGAAGGAAACCCTACTAAAAAGTAGTCCTTCTTTTAAAGGCCTCTAATTATAGCTTGAAGCTTCTATTTGAAGAACGAAAGCATGAAAAAAATTATGTACTTGACATCATCTATATAAATTACGTGGAAAATTCTAGAAGTTCAGCGTTCAGCAAGCCAGTCGGGTAAACAAAGCAGTTTATGAGAGCTAACATGGACTAAGCTTGCAGACGAATAACTATGAAAAGGAGTAAATCTCTGAGCTGAAAGGCAGCTTTTATACTATCGTCAAGACAGGCAGTGAGCCCGCGATATTAGTTATCAGATATCAAAAAATAACAATTATAACTTATTTATTAACTATAAATAAGTACTATAAATCACTTTAAAACTTGTATAATATAATTATTAGCCAATAGTAATAAAAATTTTAAACAAAGAAAGTCGTGAACACCAAAATAAATCACAAGAAATTTTAAAAAATGAAATATGAAAACTGTCACATGTTTACAACATATGATGATTACCTCCCTTACAAAAAGAAATTTTCAAAAATGAAAAATGAAAACTGTCACATATCTACAACATATGATGATCACCTCCCTTACAAAATTTTACTAGTAACTAGTTGCTAGTATGATAGTTAAATATATATCATCAGAATCAGTAAGAAATTCTGATAAAACCGTATAAATTTGATCTTCGAACTTGAAGTACAAAAATTGAGAAAAATTGGATATTGAATTTTCACAAGACGGTAAACTTTGACCCTTAAATATGGGTCAGAGAGGCCAATTTTCATTAAGAAATCAATATATAACAAAGAATAGGGTTTTGTGATTCCGTTTATATATATATAGTATATATATATATATAGTAATCTATATATAACTATATATATATATCCTATAATGAATATATAATATATATATATATATAATATATATATTATAATATATATAATGATATATTATATATATAATATTATATATAATATATATAATATTATATATCATATATAAAATATATAAATCTAACAAATAACATATATAGATGAAGTATGTTCATAACTACGCATATTGAACAGAAAATGTGCAAACAAACTAATATATAGATAATACTCGAGCCCCCCACTAACACCTCCCCCCTATTATAATATATTAATATAGATACTATATATATATAAGTATAATATTATAAATTAAAGAATATATAAGTTTGACAATAAATGAAAAAGTTAATATATATATATATAGGGTTAAACCGACGCACCGGGTGCGGTCGGTGCGGTGAGGTGCGGAGCAACGAGAAAAATTAGTGGTGCGATGCGGTGCGTCGGTGTGGCCTTACTGAATCGCACCGCACCGACCGCACCAGCTTACCCGAACAAATTTCTAAAAGCACACCAGAAAAAAAGAAAAATTGAGTTGGCTATATATACTATAATATATAAAATATATATAAAGTATATATAATATATTAACTACCCCCTATCCCCCACTCCTACCCCAGATATACTATATATATATATAATAAATAGCTATTATATATACTATCTATATTTATATATATAATATATATAATATAAATTAGTATAGATAACACTATATATATATACTATAGTACTATAGTATATATATATATTTAATATATATATATGCCCTTCATTAGGTGTATTTAATAACAGATTCATCAAGGCGAATAAACAGTAGGAAAGGAAGGTTTACAAAAGTTATTTGTTGGGCAAATAAATTAACGATGTAGGATACACTTACCCTTTAGTACAAAATCACGATTTCAATTTCTTGGGCATAAGATCAAAAATTAACGAATGATAGGTAAACCAAATAGTTTTCCTTTTACGAAGGAAAAGCAAGAACCTTCTCAATTAATGGTACAATAACAAATGTATTGCGAACCATAAATTGTAGAGGAGGAGAAAGTGCTCTATCGTCCTCTCGTCATTTTTATTACATTGACTGGTCCAATTGTTGAGAATGAGTAAATCACTCTCTTCAGAGTTATTGACGAGAGGATGAATACAAGTGTCTGCTGATTATGCATAATGATATCCTTTAAATGACTGGAGTAGCAATGATACACTTGGTTTTGAATAGAATCGCGCATGTGGGAAGGGAAGACATGTTGATTTTACCATCATGAGCTGCCTACTGGCAGAGAGACTACAATTCAAGTCTATTGCAATTTAACATAATTTCAGAGTAACGTTATGTATTATTGAAGTTAGTGAACTTTAATCTTGCCTGTATTTTATTTAGTTCCTTACTATAATTAATAATGAATTAAAGTTTGCGAAACAATGTATATTTTGAGAGGACTTCGCTGACTCTTGTTTGAGATGTCACATTTTTAATGTTGATGACTGATGGAGTTTTATGTTGTTCTCTCAAGAAGGAAGCAGAATTGTTCTTTAATAATTGGAACTAGCATCTCTCCATCGACACAGTGAACATCCACCGACGGATGAGGTTTCCATTCGACAACATTCAATCACACATCGGTCACTTGAATTGTTCACCCACGCACCGAATGACGCTTCAGTGAGAGGGTTTCAGTGGACGACAAAATTGCCTTCTGACAAAAATTGTCAACGGCATCGACTACTGAGAGAAATAAAGAACCTGATTGAGTATCCTGACCATCTCGCTTGGTGGAGTAATGCTAACTTGAAGGATTATTTGATAGATGAAACTTTAAGTTTAACTCTATCATGACCTTTTCTTTCACATAATATCCCTGAAAAACTTATTTCCTTTGTATATGTTGTTGGAAAAGAGACCGATACTTTCCGCTAGCCGTACAAAACCAGAATTCAAAGTGACGAAATAAAATTATCGCGTTACTATAAATTCTGCTAAGTTGTAATAGTAATATTTTCTAATTTTCGCGTTCATGTCTTAATAGTTGTCATTTCTACAAGACAAAGTCGTCAAGCGCCTCCTCCCACTGTTTGGGTTCTCAAATATATGTCATAATAGCTATCATTGCTGCAGTTGTAATAGTAATAGTTTTCCTAATTTTCCTTTGTATATGTTGTTGGAAATAGTTCTTAACCCCGGGATGTCACCGCTTCCTTTCTGAGAAAATTACGAATTCAAGAGTGGTTACGGTTTTGCGTTGTCCTCGGAAACAAACGAAATAGTATGAAAAACTACACTGAAGTAAGGAATACCCATTGGAGATTTGTGTGCAACAGATTTAACGAAAGGTTCTCATAAAAGTTTTGAAGAGATGAATTATCCTGAAGAAAGAGTGGGACGAATTAGATCTCCGTTAACTCCGCTTGAAGAGGAGGAATTTGATCAGTCTTCACAAAAGTTGTTAAATGAATCATTGAATACAACTGCTACTGTTGACTATGTTATGCAATATCCCGATTTACTAGATAATGTAAAATTCCCCAGGGCAGTTTCACCAACACAGTTGTCTTATCACTCGCTTGTTAATCCACTTTATTCTCCAAATCCCGAATGGAGATACAGTTATGTATATCCTTCAGAATATATTCCCTCTGGCAGGTTTACGCCAAATATGCAGCAACCTCAGTACCACCAACGACCAGGTTATGTGACATTACCTCGCCGGCCGAGAACATCTTCAGTTTCTAGCATGCCTCCTCCATCCACACATCTGTCGCCAACGAGAAAATTTGATCCAGTTTATGATACTCTTGGACCGCGCACCACTGCAGACGGAACCTCAAGAACAGATTTAACTCGACCAATGTCCCGATCAATGTTGGATCCATATAATCCATCAACGCCACTTTCTCCTACTTCTCCACCCTCTCTTCCTTTACATTATGTTCCTATTTCCGTAGAAAATGAAAATGTTCCTATCTCTGCATCTCGATATAGTACCCTTCCTAAATCTACCCCAAATTTACTTGAAGACAAAGGCCTTAGTGTAAATAATCTTTCCAGCGGTATACGCCCTCAACCTTCTTCTTCAGTAGCTTCAGCTCCAAGTAATAACAATTCGTCCCTAAAGGATAAATATGTTAAATCTGTGACAAGACCAGACACTAAGTCTCCTGCACCGTCAGGACCTCTTCTTAGAATAAAACCGACTTTGAAAAGTAGTTTAAATAATAACAATATAAACAACAATAATAATAATAGTAACAATAATAATAATAGTAGTAGTAGTAAGGATGATACATTACAATTCGCTGATGCCAAAAGTTCATCAGCTAAGAAAGCTTTACCGAATGGTTTAATTGCAAATTCAACAGGCAGCGACGGTAATGAAAGTACATCATCATCATTACCAAATAGCTCTGCTAAGAAGGTTCCACCCAAACCGCCTCCAAAACCCTCTGTTAAAAGGCTGTCTGTTGCGTCCACAGGAAGTGATGGAACTTCTAAGATCTCGTCTCAAGGGGGAAGTGCTCTAGGAATCAATTACCAGGATGAAGGGCCGGACGGTACGGAAGTATGAGGAATGGCCAAAAAGAAAGTCAAATTTAAATTGGATTCTAATGATTAATACTTGTAACGAATGAAATGACTATATTTGTAATAGAAATGTTATAAATTTCTATAGAAGTATATTATGAAGAAACTATATTTGCCCGGGACCAACAACTAATGAAAACAAGAAAAAATAAACGTAATAGAATTTGAACTAATAGTTTTAAGAGAGAAAGACAAATGGTACAGAACTGTTCCTGTGGAATAAGTAGAAACGAAATTGTTTATCTCTTTAAAACGTTTCATGAAAGAGGCTGTGATTAGTAATTGAAACTTGGTCACAAGTTTGACCAAAGTAATGTAATTTTCAGTTTTGCATTTATATATTTGGCATGGAGAGAGATTGGACACAATTTCTAACATGAAATAAAAGTTTGAAAAGGTTTTAATTATATAGAGAACGTTTTTGTTTTTAGTACTTTTGTACATGTTAAATTAGCTAATATTATATATATATATATATTGAGACCTACATATGTGGTAAATTAATAACGTTTTTGTTTTTAGTACTTTTGTACATGTTTAAAATTGCTATATATATATATATATATATATATATATATAATATATATAATATATATATTATATGTTAGATTTTTATGTCTACTTTTTAAATTATATTTATAATCGATAACTTAATATTTTATTATATTATGTTTTATGTTTATTATATAATATAACAGTGTTATATTGAATAAACTCTTATATATATATATAATATATTTGTTGATTTAGTGTATATATATTTTATTTTAATTTCATTGCTACGTGATAGTAATGTTTCATTTTTATTTGAAAATTTAAAGGAGCTGCTTATGGTGTCTTATAAGATTTTTTTTCATTAATAATTTGAGAAAAGGAGTTGCATTTTAATATTTTTTTTTAATTGAAAAAAAAAAAATTTGCATAGTGAATAATTGGATAAATGGGAATCTATATTTATTTACAATTATTGAGAAATTGTGGAATAGAGCAGAAATCTTGAGGA
>JABUQX010016444.1:62500-72248 GCA_015478945.1 Trachelipus rathkii | reverse complement strand
AGTGAGAGATGAAGAGGACCATAGTGGAGGTGCACCAATTTGAGTGCCATGCTGCAGGAGTGCTCACAGGTAGGTGGCAGAGTGTGATGTGCACAATACACATGAGGCTAGTAGCCACTGAGTGCAGACTGGTATTCCGTGGAACAGCCTTTTATCTAGCACTTAGGGATGCCGAGCCTACGAAATAGCCCTAGGATGGAGAGGGTATCTTACCCCTAGGTTAAATGGGAAGGTATGAAGGAAGGAGCGGGAATGGGTGATGATCTCTTAAACAAAATATCTGCTAAATGCTTCCTTACTATGAGTTAGTAGTTTTTTAACACTTATAACACAGTATATGAATAGCTATAATCTAAAGAGTTACAACAAGTTGAGGACAACGTGATCGGCAAACGTTTCCGAGTCAGTAGTCCGCGTCCCGAAGGTCAGCCCATCCGCGAAACCGCCGCCGCGTGCGCCCGCAGGCGCAATTATCGGCGTAACCGCCGCCGCGTGCGCCCGAAGGCGCAATATTTCCGCGCGTAAACCGTCGCCCGCGGCGTCCCGCAGACGCAAAATTCCCGCGTGAACGAAAAAATATGATATCAATATGTAAACTATTCAAAGAATTTCGTTTCAAATATACTATGAGTCATTTATTTTTACTACAATTGTACGAAATTTTTTATTAAAACATATACTTTACATACCTTAAGCGTAAAGCAGTAAAACAATAGAGGTGTTATTACTAACACCTAAGGGGATTAGTATGCTTTTGTTTTAACTGCTTTACTGGTTTAACTCTCTGCTTTAATGGCTTTAAACTCATGTTTTAACTGCTTTTAACTTTCTGCTTTACGGGGCTTTAAACTTTCTGCTTAAACTGCTTATAACTTTGCTGGCTTGTACTGCTTTAAACTTTTTGCTTTATATATTTGGGCTTTACTTTCTGCTTTACTGCTTTTAACTCGCATACACCATTAACATACCTTTGTTGCTTCGTTAGCCATGCCCCTCTCCCACACCTGTCAGAGGGAGGCAGTAAAAACAAATAGCAGCGCGCCCTATCAGAACGCAATAACCACTAGGTGGGACTCACTCCACTCTTTGTTCTTCACTGGCTTTACTGCTTTAAACTTTCTGACTTTACTGCTTTAAACTTGTCTGCTTACTGCTTTAACTTTCGCTTTACTGTCTTTAAACTCTATATTTAGTTAAACATTAGTTTCCTTTGTGATATTTTTATTTGTTTTAATACTTTATTATTTTTAATTTGTAATGTATAAGAGATAAAAACATCCAGATGTTTCTGTTTATCATAAAGCATTTTATGTGTGAGATAAAATTGTACGAAGATTTGTATTAAAACATATACCTCTGTTACAACCCGACTAACGGAACAGGTAAAATTATCGAGCAAAGCTAGTTAGAGGTGTGAGCTCTACTGTGTGCAGACAAAGTGTTTACAAGTATATAGAGGTATTTCTGAATTTAGCTGTGCTTGTAATTGTCTTTTTATAAACTCATTATTCATTATCTATCTATATGGTATGGTGGGAGAAATTTTAAGATTTACGTTCCGAAGTCCGGCTACATATCTTGTAGCTGGGCCGACAGAAGATAGTGGTAATAACCTTTCTAATTATTTAATATTAAAGGAATGGACAAGATTTTGTGGTACTAATTCCCTTGTAGAGACATGAATATGGTGTGTGAGTAGCATTGTTTGTATCAGGAATAATTTAAAGAAATATTAGAGTGATTCAATTTCTGAAGTGCATATTCGTATAATTAAGATTCGCTGGACAAATATACAAGGCCACAAATTGCATTGTATTCCAATGATTTAATGCACATATTGAAATTTGGAAATTACAGAAGCTTTCACCAGTTTTGTTGTCACCGATCGGGAGAATATCTCTGTGTTTTTCATAACGCAGAATGTATTGTTCATGCAAAGCGAAGCATAATGGCGAAGTGTTTTTTAAACAGCGCACAGTACTTTACTCTGTTTGTTTGGTCAGGAAGAGACATGAGTCAAATTTGTTTCGGCAACTCTCAAATGTTCCTCTTCAATGGAAGAGTTGCTTAGAAGTATAGTAAAGAGGTTACATCATGCCCCAGCTCGGTTTATTATGATGTGTGAACTCACCCAAAAACACAGCACAGAGTGCTGAGGCTGGGGGCGCTCGTGAAGGCCACAGTGTCTTATAATTATGATAGGAAACTTGTTATACATACCTGAATAATGAGTGCTCTACTTGCAAAGTATTTACCTCTTATAATAGATGTAGAAGTACAAATGGATCAAATAGTGAAAAACGTAAAACTAATTAGGTGAGGATGAGAAACTTCATTCCAGTGTGGTATGTGAAGCTCTATTGTAAAATTCTTATAAAGAAATGTTCTTTAAAACAGGCCTCAGAAGGATAAAGCTACCTCGTTATCAAGGGAAGCATTCATATCAAAAACCTCTCCCCTCAGACGAGTTAAACATTTGAAATAAAAAGTTGTTACAGAGACGGGGGAGGGAGTATTCTGCTCATTACTCTTCTCGTTATACGCTCCCCTGATAACTAAGTCGTCATTGTCCCATAATGAAAGAAGGATTTGCTGAGTATCTTCACATATACCATATGAGTTGAGAAAAATGAAGGTATATATATTAGCTAGCATCTGTACAGAATTCATGTTCTCAGATTGCATCATGGATCAAACAAGTCAAGTATGGACAGGTTATTGACCGCCTGAGCACACATGCGCGAGATGAATGCCACAATCACTAAGTTATTCACCTCATTCCACTCACCCACTGAACAGCACGAGATGAGTGGGCACAACCAATTGCAACTGACATTATTCAACCTCTTTTCTCACATCAGCAGCAACAGTTGCATCAACAGATATCCTGTAATATTGTGAACGATCATTAATCTTTCCAGCAGCTCTACTCCCCTAGCTTATTTGTATCCATACAGCTTGAAACAGATAACCCAAATATGAGAAGAAGTGGTGCAGGATGAGTTTAATATTCAGACAGTATTAAACAAGTCCATGAGAAACCGCATCTTATACCAGGGGATGCGCCGATATGGCAAAGAATTGGAGTAGATCTTGAAGAGACTTGCATTACATCCAAGCTTTAGCGTCATCGCGGTAAATTGCTGTGATGAATGGTAGAGTTAGTGAGCCGTAATGGAGTAAAACTTGAAGTGAAAAAGGAAGATAAATTTAAAAATATACTCCTAGAGGAGAGCTTACCTAATAGAGTGCGTAAATCAGGGGAATAGCTTTATTATGAATATTGGTTATAGAAGACCAATTATTAAATTTGGAGTGAATGAGAGCGCGGGATGGGGCGTGGACAGGATCGTAATTGATGATGAAATAGTTAAAGGCTCAAATATTGTGGACTTGATAGCTGATCTCTCACGTAACTGGAAGAAAGGCCCTGTAAAAGGATGGAATGATATCAAACAAGAACTTCAGACTATTAATTTTCCCAGAAGTTTAATCTTAAATACAAGCCGATTAGCAGACTTAGATAACTACCGTTAGTACGCGCAAGAGGCACTGATTCAAGTCCTCATCTAGTGCAACGTTCTTTACGGCTCAGATAAATTAAACGTGTTACCTCTTAGAGGCCGTGACTAAGAAAACATTTCCTCTGTAGTATCCATCAGTGGTCTAGTTGGACTTTTAAAATCGTAATTACGTAGCCATCATATATATTTAGTTGTAATGTTTGTGTATAAATAAATGTTATTTTTTTACCATCTTTTTCTCTTTTCTTTTTCCCTTGTGACCTAATATCACATTTTTTGTGCAAAATATTATATATATATATATATATATATTTATAATATGAGCTACCGTACTACTATGGTTGAGTATATATATATTAATTCTTATTATATATATAAATGATTTTATATATTTATATATATATACAGGTATATATATAACTGCTTACACGTGTTGTCGAGTAGAGCACATGGCGGCGCGAAGGAGGTAAGTTTTTATAAGTATTAATCTATCAATCTGAGGGAGCCAAATAGTGCTTTGGGGGTTTCACTAGGTTTGCTTTAAGGAATCCTAATATTGAGAAAAAAGAGTTAAAAGCATATTTTTGGTAGGGTGAAGAGGCATTTACTTCTATCATAATCCTTCGTAAGCACAAAAATTTCCACACGGAAAACCATATCTGTCCGGCAGCTGCGCATAGCATATGGCAGGTTAGATTTTCGGAAATGTATTAAATTACAGCTCTTTATAATACGAAGGGTGTTGAGAATATATAGGTTTTTTACAATTGACGTATATCTCTAGATACTTTGTGGTGAAAATCCAAATAATAAGAATAAAGTATCACTACAGTTGCCGATGCTGTACTTGAAATTATAGAGGACGAGCGTGAGAACAACCTAAATCAATAAGGTTTGGACAGGATTCAGGAATGGAATTCTAAAGGGGCGAGAGTTTCTAGGAGATGCTTCTGGGATATGGTACAAGCTATTACAATAACACGTTCGGTCCGTAAACTGCGGCCCAATGGTTGGAGAGTAAGTCCAATCTACTATTAATAAGAACGCGAGTGCATAGGGATAGATTTTTACTAATATGAATCTTTTTAAATTATATTGATATAACTGGATCGATCTGGTCTTCAGTCTTATACAGGTCTTACCATTAAAGATACATATAAATGTCAAGCTCGCTTTAGAAGATGTCAAAAACTAGAAGGACGTAGTGACACTATGATGGGGTGAGAAGAGTAGGTATAAAACAAAATAAAAGATAATTCAGGTAATAATAGAAGTAGTCAGAATTATGTAGAGAGAGTTTCGTCGAGAGCAGAGAGGAAGGTTTAGAATAAGGTGAAAGAATGCCGGTTGGAGACAGAAGTCTACTGTTACAGAGTCCACACAATATGCAAAGCATCTCGCATGAGGTGCCTCGTGATAGTTTTAAAGTTATATTTATCTGGAAGAATTTTAAATTGTGGTGAAAAAAAGTAAAGGCGGATTTTGGATAAACGAGGAATAAAACAGTAAAGGTTCAATCCTTGTAACTCATGAATATAACATACATTGAAAGATTAGCTATCGATAGAGTTAAAGGAAAAAATAAGCAGTTACTTTGTGAAATGGAGGGGATATTCTGCTAAGTTTAATGTACTTATATAAAAGCAAGTGAAGTTAAGAATCATTAAATTCCAGTGTTCATATATATCATGGAGAGTAACACATCGAGTTTATATAACTCTGCTTCTTCAGCCTCCTTGGAATTACATCCTGATAATAAACTCTCGGATTTACACTGTATAATGAATCAGAGACAACTGGAAAGAGAGGCATACGAAGTAGGATTAACCTGTGAAAATGATATTAAATACGTTCGACATAGAGAAAATTGCACGAACTATTTCTGGATAAGGACGGTGTACAGAAATGTAGAGATGTGTTGAAAAGTGATAGTACTAGAGCGGTAGAGGGTACTCGTTTTCTGAAAAGAACTACAATTGCCAAAAAGGAATACAACCACACTTGCCACAAAAGAATACTTCATTGAAGAATTTGTTCTGCGACGGTCTTATTTTAAATCGGTTCCTGCTATTTTTAGTCATTTAAACGTTCTCTTTGATATGAGTATTATGTGTAAGGATCTGGTATACAAAACTGAAATGCGTACCTATGAAGATAAAGTAATAATATCTTTAAGTTCAAAGGTAAATGTAAACCTACGAGAACGTGACATGTTTTTTTCTCGAACGATCACCAATGGCAGCGTAAAACATACTTCGTAAAACGTGGATGCTTGTGGTGGATATACAATTCATGTATATCACTACTTGGAGTGGTTGAAGAGGGGTTATAACTACTCTGTGGGAATAAACGCATGACTTCCACATGAACCAAAAAGATGAAGCATGTATCGAGTACTGGGCGCATCCTATACATGTACGGCTCATGCCGGAGGGGATGCTCAATCATCCGGTAATTGGACTTATAAGGTATATACAAATATAAGATTTGAGTAATCAATATGATACCCGGTAAGTACTAAAGCTCCTTTATTAAGAGTCAGTATACAGGTTTTCCCAAAGAGAGTAACACGTTATAACATTCCCTTGAATGTGTCATTATTCTACCTCTGAATAATTCATTATTTTGACTCTGTCGCGTGCATATAAAAGAATGTAGAAGAAATCTCTTTCCGCTTTAACAGCACGGTGTTGTTATATGAGGCAAGTTCATATTAAGAAAGAAACAGATGCACGTTAATTATACCAGTCATAATATGGAACCTATAATGAGGAGAGGGTGTTAGTCTGATAGTAGTTTTTTCATTCATGGTAAGCATACTCGTCACAGGGTTGTAAAGATACGTATAGTAGAAAGATACTGCGTGTAATAATGGACGAAGAAAGGGTATTCAGTGGAAACAAAAATTGCAGAGGGGGTATGGTCTTGGTGGATTTTTTTGCCAAGTCGTGAGGTGGAGAAGTGCAGGGAGGCCTTTAACTCAGGAGAGGTGGGGAATATATAGGTAAGAAAGCTATAAGAACAGGTTTGCAATACTACCTCTCAGATAATTGCTGCACGGAAAATAATTCCTCGAGCACGCATTAAAAAGACGTATACCCGATGTTTTCAGATGAGAATGTGGTGATGATGTTAAGTCGTAAAAATAAACGTAAAATGTCCAGGACAAGGTCGGGGATCAAGAAGATTTGTCATACAAAGAAAAAGACTAGCGGAAAAAACCTTTAAAAGAAAAAATGTA
Organism: Trachelipus rathkii; assembly: GCA_015478945.1. NCBI lineage: Eukaryota > Metazoa > Arthropoda > Malacostraca > Isopoda > Trachelipodidae > Trachelipus > Trachelipus rathkii. Next base: position 65,483 of record JABUQX010016444.1, on the reverse strand, counting down.
TATGATCGTATTGCTGCTATAATTAACTACTAACTAGATGGAACTTTTTATACGAGCTGTGTATATAAGTAAGGTTTTTCATGAAAATGTTCATTATACGGCCAGCTGCTCGCAAATGCAAGATGCATTTCTTCATCCTTCCACGTCCTGATTGTTGTAGAGAGTGAATTGGATCTTTCTCAATGAACCCTACACATGATTAGCGTTACGCGCCGGAGTGCCAACATTTATTCAGTATTAATCGGGAATTATGCTGCTGCATTCAATTACCAGATACAGATGTTTCCCTCTAAGAGGTTCAGATATTCACGCTACTCTTGTGTGTCTGATGCAGGTACCGCTTAGACCCCTCTAATGTGTTTTTATATGTAAATGGAGACGAAATTGACGGAAAACCTGATGGTACACGGGATCTTCCTACGGGGTGTGACCATGTATATGTATATACAAAGAATCAAATTTCTGTATACATGTTTCTCCCAGGTTGAAGTCTATCTTAACGGAACTTGGTCAAGCTAGGGTGCATCAGCGGCTAATTATCCTTATTGAAGCTATATAGAACATTTGTTAATTATTCAGACGATCGCTTAAACAATCTCATCTCAAATCATGTGGTTTTTACAGTTTCAAAAGATGAAGCTGCACATATAGATTCTAAGTCTAGCTAAGTCATAAATAATACTTATGAATTTTACGGTCGATTAAATGGCGATATCTTCTCTCAAGAAAGACTCATTCTACCATCTGTAGATACTAGAAATTTTAATGCACGTCCAAATCCTAAATTTTGCTCTTAAAATAAAAAAGTAAACCTGCCTTGTTACAGCATTGTAATTGTCCAGAACCATGTTTTCAAACGCTGTTGGAGGCTTATACTCTATGTAGAAAAGTGGGAAATTATCAATACCTACAAGCGTCTATTTGAATTGAAAATTCGCTTTTGAAATACTTACAGCAAAAAGTACCCTGCAGGGCTATTAGAGAGAAATTGAAAGACCATAGATGACTCTTAATTTTCACTCAACGGCATTTCGAGTATCAATATCCACATAATACATTGTGAACAGGAGAATTTGACCAAGCAGAATAAGTATAATAGGGATTGTGGAACATGGCAAGCCTACACTCCGGGATTAGTAAAAAGTCACACCTATAAATTCCAGAGACCTTTTCGACTTACGGGGTATTCAGTTACAAGTGTGAATGGACTGCCTCACGGACGTGATTATGAAATGTTATACAACGGAGACCTATCTCTCTGTACTCGACCTTTTATGACTTTTAATAGCCAATACTCAATACTGTATCATGTAATGATAGCGGGACAGGCTTAAATCTTGAAGAAATACGAAAGAATTAGTAATTTTATACGCTTATGATCTTTACTTGCAGAACTTCAGCTTGTAACTGGCCTGATCTGATTTAGACGAGCATTTTGAGAAAGGGCACCCTAGGACTAGAATCGGTCTCTTTGGATCTGTGATTTTACAGACTGGCACCAATTGTAGTGTCTATCTTGAGCATCTCCTCATACTCATTTGAATTTGACAGAGTACGCAACGTACTTTTTGAAATTATTTAAAGATGAATGAAGCTGAAAGAGAAAATCGGTGTTTTAAATGAGATGAACCCTCGCTTTCTTAGGCGATTGTTGCTTAATCTTAGAAATAAACTCTGTAAAGTTGGAGAAGGATACTTGCTTCATATTCAAAACATTGCCTCGTCACATCACCTCAACAGGAACATTGGATTTCCGTTATAGAGCAAGAAAACGATACTGTTCCATTAATTCGATTCTTTGAACTTAAAATTTATATTGAATATATCAGATTATATTCCTTATTTTTAAAAATATATAATGTAAGTGGCTGTGTAAAAATCTATGTCTTACCTTCTGTTTCAAACCTTATATTCTAAAGTTTATTGAGTCTATTGTATTTTACTTTCATTATAAATGTTTTTTAAATAATGTATGTTTTAATAAACTTGTAAACATATTTGATGCTAAAAAATTTGTATGTCAATGATTTTATAGTTTCTGATTATGTATAAATGCTTTAAATGAAAAAAACTGCGCGATTTTTTACTTCCTTAAAACTCGTTATAATATAAAAAGGTTTGTAATAAAATTTCGTACTTAATTTTTTTATTAATAATAAAGATTTTGTTAGTATAACGAGAACTCATGTGTGTTTTTTTAATTCTTACATTACAATTAAAAAATAAAAAATTGGAATAAACAGAAATAAAAAATATAAAAGAAAACATAATGTTAATTAATATATGAGTGAGTTACAAACAGTAAAGCAGAAAGTAACAGCAGTAAAGCAAGCAAAAGTTAAAGCAGATAAAGCATAAAGTTAATGAGCAGTAAAAGGCAGTAAAGGGACGCAAAGCGTACTAATCCCCTAGGTGTTAGTAATCACCCCTCTTTTGTTTTAACTTGCTTTACTGCATTATAAGGTAATGTATCCATGGTATGCGAGTTACGAGGAGCAGTGAAGATGCAGAAAGTTAAGGCAGTAAAGCAAGAGAGTTTAAGCGGTAAAGCAGGAAAGTTAAAGCAGTACGAGCAGAAAGTTAGAAGCAGTGAGAAGGGCGAGAAAGTTCAAAGCAAGTAAACATGAGTTAAATGCAGTAAAGCAGAGAGTTAAAGCAGTATAGCAGTAAACAAAAGCACACTAATCCCCTAGGTGTTAGGTAATACCTCTATTGTTTTAGCTGCTTTACTGCTTTAAGGTATGTAATAGTATTATGTTTTTAATAAAATTCTCGTACAATTGAGTTAAAAATGAACTGACTCATAAGTATATTTGAAAACGAAAATTCTTTTGAATAGTTTACATGATATCATATTTTTTCGTTCACGGGCGGGAATTTTGGCGTCTGCGGAACTCGCCACGCCGCGACGGTTACGCGTGATAATATTCGCGGTGCGGGCGAGACGGCGGCGGTTACCGCCGGTAATTTTTGCGCCTGCGGG
>JABUQX010016444.1:50000-57500 GCA_015478945.1 Trachelipus rathkii | reverse complement strand
ATTATTAATTATTATTTTTATTATTATTATTATTATTATTATTTATTATTATTATTTTTATTATTATTTAAAATTTATTATTATTATTATTATAATTATATTGTTATTATTATTATTAGTATCATTATTATTATATTATTATATTATTATTATTATTATTATTACTTTTATCATTAATTTTGAGCAATGTGTCAGCGATATTTCTTCTCTGTTATTATCTCATTTATATTTGTTCAATAACTATAATTTTAATCATTCTGTTACTTTAGTTAATTTTTATATGTGAAAATTATTTATAATTTAGATATAATTAATACGGGCTTAAAAATGAAATTATTTTGCGCTTGCATCACAATTGCGGTCCCGGAAACTTATTTGCCGTCTCCGGCGTCATTATATAATAATTTTCAGACTCCTGCTCAGGAACCATCATTTTAGAAAATGCAGCTCCGGATATGAAGCTGTTTATTTTAAAGTAATTTTTTATTCTCCTAACAGGTTCCGGCTCCGGCTCCGGCTCCGGCTCCGGCTTCGAATCCTAGTTTACAGTATAGCATGTACGATATCATAAAAAGACTCTAGTATCTTAGGTCTCGGTTTCATTCTTAGAAACCAAACACTCGGCTCTCTCTCTCTCTCTCTCTCTCTCTCTCTCTCTCTCTCTCTCTCCTCTCTCTCTCTCTCTCTCTCTCTCTCTCTCTCTCTCTCTCTCTCTCTCTCTCTCTCTCTCTCTCTCTCTCTCTCTCTCTCTCGAAATAAAAATAAAAATTCCAGGATAAATAAAATTACCAAGCAGAAAATCTGAGTAAGATAATGATAACCTAAAAATAAAAATAGTATTTATTAAATAAGTATTATATTTAAAAAGTTTATTTAAATATGACCTCGTCCTCCGTTTGTTTGTTAGTTATTTAAAGTCAACTATTATTATTATTATTATTATTATTATTATTATTATTATTATTATTATTATTATTATTATTATTATTTATTTTATTATTATTATTATTATTATTATTATTATTATTATTATTATTATTATTATTATTATTATTATTAATTTTAAAATCAACATTGAAACATTATGCAATTTTAGGTATAAAATTCTCCTCATCTTTTAAAATGGCTAAATTGCAGAGTTAAAAGAAAGGAGAGGGGGGAAAAAGGAAAACTTTTCAGAAAATTTCCCAAATGAAAATGACATTTGAGGTTTCATTACAATGAGCAAGCACAAACTTTAATTATCTATCTTTTCTGCCCTAAGCATCTATTCAAGAGCTATTTAATTCTCTCTCTCTCTCTCTCTCTCTCTCTCTCTCTCTCTCTATATATATATATATATATATATATATATATATATATATAATAATTATATATATATATAATATACTATATATATATATATAGATATATATATATATATTATATATATATCTATAAATAATCAGCCTCCCTTCGGCTCCCCAAAGACTAGGGAAGGGATGCTTAAACATGTACCGGAAGCAGAAGCCAAGCAGAAGAGCATGGCCTAAGTCGACCGGGAAACGTCGCCTCCAGTATCATCTCTTCACACCTTTAAGTGCGAGCCCTTCGAAGCTAAAATTCACCCTAGAGCTTTTACCCACCGAAACAGACCACCGCTGTGGCAACTCGTCAACGTTGTGGTTCACCCCCTGGGTCAGGTCCACAACCATGTTGCCTCACGAAACCATTCCTATTATGAACTATTCCTCTCCCTTGAACTAAACTCATATTCCTTCCTTTCCTTGTTTCTGAATCAATCCACTTTTACTTTGATCTCCCAACCTGTTTCTTCCCAACGCACTCACCACTATACAACCGCTTAACCTATCGTCTATCATCCATCCTTTCCTAATTACCAAATTACATTAATACAATCATTTATTCCTTCATTTACTCCTTTCGTCACTCCACCCCACCCTCTCTATTCCTCTAAGATATAATTAATCTTTCATTTTATCAATTCTTTTCACACCTAAGACGCCCCTAAGATTATCAAAACTTAGTCATTTGACATTCCCCAAAGATTTAATTGCACTAGCCACTTCCTACCACTCATAACTTTCCTACTACACTCACATCATCCGATCCATTTTAATCCAGCATGTTTAGGTAAACATTTAAACTCAAGTAACTTCTTTCTAGTTGCCTACCAAACCACCATGGATTTCATTTGCTGCGGACTCTCTTCACCTACCATCATCCCCTTGCTCTTATCTTCAATCACTATTTGTATTAGCTAAATATCTCTCTACCCAACCTTCTCGAATTTACTTCAGATTCACCACACAAAACCAAAATCACCTGCTTATATTATGGGCAAGGTGCCCTCTACTCTCTACCCCATCCCCATCAATCTAACACCCTCCCCTACTACCCCTATCTTAAATTCTTTCATCACCCCATCTATATTTAAATTAAATAATAATGGAGATATAACACATCCCTGCCTCACTCCACTATTAATATTAAACCATTCACCCTCCATTATTTATTCTTACACACGCTTCACTATCAACTTACATACTTTTAATTCCATTCAGAATCCTACTACCAACACCATACATTACTGACACCTTTCACAGAACTTCCCTATTAAACATGTCACACCCCTGTTGTAAGTCCATCAAAATTAAATAAAGTTTCTTCTTTTTCTCTGATTTTCTCACTCATTTGCTTTAATATAAAAATTTCATCTTTGCATCCTCTACCCCTTCTACATGCAAATTCTTCTAAAACAATCAACCCTTAATCACTCGACGAACCCTTTCAACAAAAATATTGGCTTATACTTCCCCACGAGACTCAATAACTAATTTCCATGTAGTTTCTACAGTCTCTCTTAACTCCCTTATCCTTAAACAAGAATACTATTCCAGTTCTCCGGACCAACACTCTCCACAAATGGTTTGTTGTACAACTTTCATGTTTAGTAAATCGCAATCTCACCTCCAGTTTTGTTCATTTCATCAGTAATTCCATCTATACCTGCAGATTACCATTCTTCAACTTCCTAATTATATCTATTACTTCCTTCCTATTAATTATTTCATCCAAAAAAATACTTACCTCATCTTGCACCATCACACTCACACACATTCACTAACACATCTTTATCACTGCCAATGCTATGCAGATTTTTGAAATGTTCCTTCCACACTCTACTAACAACTATCTCATCAATCATAAAAAGCACACCCCTGTTAATTATTCTATGAAAATTCCCCTTATTCTATTCTCTAACCTTTTGTACTTCCAATCAAAACAACTTTCTATTCCCATGTTGGTCTCAATTCATCTTCCTTACAAACTGTTTATTTTACCCTCCCTTTTTCTTCTTACGTACGCAGCTTCCAGCCTTATTCCTTTCAGCCTACTATATTCCAGTTGGGCTACTTTGCTTGCGCTCATCATTGGCTTTGCTACAGCATGGGTGATTGTGCGATCGGATCTAAAAATTTCATTGCTTGATGCGACCTAGTCATGTACCTGCCACTTTTGACATATTCTTATTTCCTACCTTAAAGGTTATCACCACATACTTCAATTACAGTAACAAAACGTTTCCTGCAACCAACAATTACAGTGCGTCCAGAATTCTCAGAATCTTTATGATTCCATTCAGATAAATTCTCTTAAAATGTATTCACATATTTTTCCTTAAAACCTAGTTCTCTTAAGCTATTACATCTAATTCTTCCCTCTTCCTTCTGTTTCTTGGTTTCCACCCAAACCTCCCGCTAACGTAATCTTATATAAAAACAATACGATAAGATATAATATTCCATCTCCAACCCCATTACTGATTTCACATCCACCATACATGTTTCTCAATATCACTTCTTCACCAACACAAAATTAATCATACTTTTCACTCCAACACCATCCCTTCCATTTTTACTTATGGATAATCTTCTGTTCGAAAAAAGTATTACTTACACACATTTCTCTCTCTCTCATATATATATATATATATATATATATATATATATAATATATATATATATATATATGTTATTGTATATATATATATATATATGAGCATATATATATATATATATATATATATATTATATATATATCGAGAAGAAAGATATATATATATATATATATATATATATATATATATATATATATATATATATATATATATATATATATATATATATATATATATATATATATATTAAATAAATATATATATATATATAGTATATATATATCTATATATATATATATATATATATATATATATATATACAGGTTACATATATATATATATATATATATATATATATATATATATATATGATAATAATGTCATTGATATTTGCATCCCTATCAGCATTCGCATATGCAGAATAAGATTAAACATGAAGATTTGCATCCTCTCGAAAATAAATGTGGATGTGAAAATTTTCCTACCTTTTATCATGAATTATCTTTAAGCCAGATTTGTTCTCCATAAAATATAATGCTCTAATCACGTCAGAAAATAAAGTGAAAGAATGCTTATCACTTCGGATATCGGTAACAAATATTTAACTAAATGTTTAATAATTGCTACACATTTCAATCACTTTGTAGTTACTACGTATATATAGAAAGGTTAAAAATAAAGCTTCAATAACCGAAGGTGAATAATACGAGTAATACTAATACACCTACGAAATAGAACGGTAAAGTGCAAATGACACAACCTACATTAGATGTTAATGAAACTTTGATTTTGTATTCCAATTTGTCATCAGAGATATATATCAAAGCATGTAAGTAAGCAATAAAGCTATTGAAGTTCTAAAACCATATAAGAAACTAACTAAACAACTATATAATATAACAAGCTTTCACTGCAGGTGTTATTCCATTAATGATATCATTAATTAACAACAGTAATCTCTACTTTATATCTAGGTCATCGCAGGAGTATGAATCATCTTCTAATGCAGATGATACATTACAATAAAGATGGAATACTTGGAAATGAACTTTGAAGATGAAATTGACCTATCTGAAGCGAATGATATTTTCTAGTAGTAGCAATCTCTCTCTAATATGAAAGGGGAACAAATGAAAGTGTTTCACTTTACTCTCCCCACTGTACTGATGGATGAAATTATTTTAATTGTTTCGAAGGAAATGAAAAATTCAGTTCTAACAAAAAGCTTCATGGAATAGCTTATCACACGGTAACAGAAAAGCATTTGCTAGTGAAATGGGTTAATGTATTGTGTTAAATTAATAGTTAATAGAAAATGAATTACAGGTTATTATTAAATATTATTAAATAAAACTATATGGAGGTGAGGGAAAAAGAAATTGTGAAAAAACGTAGTGATGGTTTTGTGGTCCAGGTGGCTTGGGAAAGGTTATCAAGCAAATGCTGAAGTAAATGGAAACACTCAACTGCAAATTATGTCAATAGTTGAAGATTGACAGCAAAAGATCTGCAATTGACGTCACCTCGCAGAATATATATATATATATATATATATATATATATATATATATATATATATATATATATATAGTAGTATATATATATATATATATATATATATATATATATATATATATATATATATATATATATATATATATATATCAGAGGGCTTAGGAATATTTTCTTTTCCTTCTTTAAAAAGTGCTTCGTAAAAAATTGATGAACATTTTTCACTTTCTGAATTTGTAAGAAAAGGAAGAAAAAAATATTCTACTATAAAAAAAAAATAAAAATAAAAATAAAAAAAATCTTCGTTCCGAAATTGCACCGAATTTGATTGAGACGCCATCGTAAATGAACTGAGAAAGATTTTAGAGAAATTGATACTTAAAGCCAAAGAATTCAACAAAGTTACTGGAGAAAAGAAGCTCTGGTACATCTGATATATCTATGAAGTGTGTGAATTAATGGAAGCTTAAGGAACAATTTCTTTTTTTAGAAGGACACGTTTCTTTTTTCTTCTCTCAATTTCAAGACGGGGTAAAATTTAATCATTTCTGTTTATGTTAGTTTAAAAGAGATCTGTGATTCAATGTAAAATAAAAATTTCAATTTCAAATAATAATAATAATAATAATAATAATAAAAATAATAAAAATAATAATAATACATACAGACACACAATAATTACAATTGCAATACACAATAACACACACACACACACACACACACACACACAATACCACACACACACACACCACACACACACACACACACACACACACAAACACACACACACACACACACACATGAATAAATGACACACACACAATAATAATAATAATACACACACACACACAAAAATATATATATATATGTATTATATAGTTGTATATTATTATATATATATATATATATATATATATATATAAATATATATATATATATATATATATATATATATATATATATATATATATATAAATATATATATATTATATATATATATATATATATATATATATATTTATATATATATATATATATATATATACTTAAATCCATAGAAGAGTATTTGGAACCCCTGCTGGGGCTACACGGTATTCTGCTGGTGTGCTCCTCTGAGTTAAAATAGCAACAAACCAAAGTCTAGCAACGCCGACATGGGCACAACAGGCTTGTTGAGACAAATTTGCAACACTAAGACGGAGAAAAAGTTTCACTCACGCTAGGACTTGAACCATCGACAACATCGTCGCCGTTATACAATGTACAGGAGGCTCCACCACTAGTTCGATCGGTCTCCCCATAAAAAGAAGGCATCTAGGGCAGGTTTTCAAGTGTCCTGCCTCGATATCACTGTTTTGAAACTCGGTACTTATTTAAATACATAGAAGGGTGCTTGGAACCCCTGCTGGGGCTACATGGTATTCTGCTGGGGAGCTCCTGGGTTACAGGAGCAACCAACCAAAGTCAAGCAACGCCGACATGGGCACAACAGGCTTGTTGCGAAAATTTGCAATAATAAGACAGAGAAAAAGTTTCACTCGCGCCAGGACTCGGACCATCGAAGAAGAAAAATGCATAGCTTAAGTGACTGGCGGGGTTTTGTGAGGGGGTATGATTGGGGGGCCTGGCCCAGGGGATGAGCACTACATTGACGAGATACCACAGTGAGGGTACGTTGCAGTCTCGTGAAGCCCTAGGGTAAATTTTTCTGACTGCGACGAGTTTTCACTTAAGGGTATGGATTAGGCGGAAAAGGGGTGAGGGGTGAGGGGTGAGGGGAGAGGAGACATGATGATAATATATATATATATATATATATATATATATATATATATATATATATATATATATATATATATATATATATATATATATATATATATATATATATATATATATATAAATATATTTTTTTGTTTTTTAATATTATTATTATTATTATTATTATTATTATTATTTTAATTAGATTTATTTATTATTATTATTAATAGTTTCAAAAGTCTTAATATGATTATTATTATTATTAT
>JABUQX010016444.1:0-37500 GCA_015478945.1 Trachelipus rathkii | reverse complement strand
TTTTGTATTTTTCGTAATTTCATTTATTTTCGGAAAATTAAGCGTTTTATTTTTATTTCCCGCTTTTTCCCAACAAAATTCGCCGAATGGATAATGTTGCCGATTGAGATATCGTTTCCCCACCAAACTTCCTGCTCCTTCCTCTGATAACGTATCTTTGTCGGAGACAAGGTTTCGACCTCTGCACATCTCGGAGGGGTTTGCTGGTCCCCCAAAATAAGTTTTGACTATAGCCAGACGGGAAAAAAAGTTTAAAATAACATCGATATTAGTTGGTGTCGAAGTAGGAGCGGGAGTATGAGTCGGAGCAGGAGCTGTAGCAGAAATTGGATTTGGAAACAAACATATACTATGACATGCGAGGTGACATTCCATATGTTGTCAAGTACGGATAACCCGATTTTGAGAGTTTCAGAATCCTATTGGGTGTTTGAACACCCCTGAGAAAAAAAGAAGACAAAAGGACAATGTAAAATACTACTTATAGAATATAAAAACTTAACACGCAAAATATAAATGTAAAATAAAACTTACCAAATAATAAAAACTTAACAGGAAAAATATAAATTTTCGAGTTTGAAAGAAAATATTTTAAATAAAAAAGTTAAAGCTTGCAAAAGAAAACGAGATACGAATATTAAATATGTGAAAAAAATGTTAGCTTACAAAAAGAAAAGTATAAAGTGTTTAAGTGTGACAAAAGAAAATGCAGATTGTTTATTAAATGTAAAAATATAAATGTTCCAGCTTACAAAAGAAAATATAAATGATAACCCATAACGTTTAGAAAAGGGATTAAAATTTGTAAAAGTTGAAATAAGGAGGAATATATTGCTGTTTGAAAGAAAATATAGTCAGTTGCTCAAGTCGAGATGTGAATATTGTATATATATATATGAAAATATAAATACTTCAGCTTTAATAAAAATATAATAGTTGAGATTTATAAAAAGAAAATGAGATTCGTATATTCAATATGTGAAAATATAAATGTTGCAGCTTACAAAAGAAAATATAATAGCTTACGTTTACTAAAAGAAAATAAGATTTGAATATTAAATGTGAAAATATATATATATATATTTTTTTTTTTTTTTTTTTTTTTTTTTTTATTTACAGTGTAACCAACCACCTCTCTCGTTCTGAGCCCTAATCTAGGAGGGGGTGTGCCCAATTTTTAGTCTGAGCGAAGACGGAGTCAGAAAGAACACCTCACACTCACACTCACACGCCCGACCAGTGACAAACCTGGGTCTCTCGCGTAGTTGGGCGATGTGCTCTCCCGCTGAGAAGCTACGAGGACGCTTATTTTGGTGTTTATCTGATTCCTTTCTTTGACCTCATTGGCTGAAGAAATCTTTCATACATGAGGTCCGACTGCCCGAATATTCCATTGCTCCATATGATCTGATTACGTCGCCTTTATCCAAACTGTCACTGGCCAGGATTACATGATGGGCATTTTTTTTATATTTACAAGCAAAGTTTAAAATAATTCAAAAGAAATGGGCTAAAAATTTTGACGCTCCTCCATCTATTTCAGATAATTCTTTTTTTCCTTTTTTAATTATGTGAAAAGAATCATAGCGAAAATTTTGCTGCTTCACCACTAAATTTTATCATAAAGTAAGATGTTGATTCTTTCACTAAAGTTTTAATTAAAAGCAAATTTATTAATTTGTTAAAAAAAAATTTCTATAATATTCTGGCCAGGACCACTGTCAAAAACATTCACATTTTCTGAAACTGTTCGAACTTTAGCTGAAGCTCTTCTTTTTTCAGCAATCTTCAGGCTTCCCTCTGGTGTTCTCCAGTTTCTTCTCTTTATTTTCTTCCTTTCTATTTTTAATGCATCCATCTTTCGACGACAGTCGGATCAGTATGTCACAGCTTACAAAATAAAGTATAAATGTTACCTACAAAATTAATAAAACTTACAGTTTAAAAGAATATATATCTAAATAATAAAGTTAATGCTCGCAAAAGAAAACTAGATGGGAATATTAAATATGGAAAAATAAAAATATTCCAGATTTAACGAAAATATAATAGTTGATGCTTACCAAAAGAAAATGAAATTTGAATATTAAATGTGAAATTATAAATGTTTCAACTTGAAAGAAAATATAAATGTTAATCCACAACGTGTAGAAAACGAGGTATAAATAATTAAAGTCCCAGTTTGAAAGAAAATATATCTAAATAGCAGAGTTAACGCTTACAAAAAGAAAACGATCTTTGAATTTTAAATGTTGCTGCATAAACGAAAACGGGGTACAATGTATGATGTCATTATATGACGTCACGTCTACGTTAAAACATAACCAGTTATATAAACAGTAAGGTAGCGTTAGGTTTTTGTTAGGTAAAGTGAAATTAAGTGTTGAGAGAGAGAGAGAGAGAGAGAGAGAGAGAGAGAGAGAGGTCACAAACATAGATTTATAAGAGGAAGGAGAACTACACGAGGAGAGAGAGAGATGAGAGCAAGAGAATGGGAAGAACGAGAGAGAAAGAGAGGAGAGAGAGAGAGAGAGAGAATATATAGAGAGAGAAAGAAAGGGAAAGGAAGGAGTCGTTATAATTATCAAGCTATGTGTGTTATGTTAGTATATTTAGCTTTGTTAGGTCTGTTTAAGCTGTTAGACAAGATAATAAGAAAGATATATACTATTATTATATATATATATATTATATATTATATATATATATATATATATATTATATATATATATATTATATATATATGGAAGACAGACAGACAGACAGACAGACAGACAGACAGACAGACAGACAGACAGACAGAGGGGAAGAAGGAAAGAATCGTTATAATTAACAAGCTAAGTTTGTTATATTAGTATGTTTAGCTAAGTTAGATTTTGTTAGGCTTAGTTAGACAAGGTGTTGATAAAGATATGTAGAAAGAGAGATACATAGAGATAAAGAGATAAGGAGTCGCTATAATTAACAAGCTAATAGATTCAGTATATTTTAAAACATTTACATATTTTGTATTTATTATTATCTGATTTTCTTTTGAATATTTCATTTATGGGTGAAACCCCATTTTTAGGGTTTGACCCCCCACCTCATGTGGGCCTTTACCATTTCTGCTTCCTCCTGAGATCCTTCGTGATCCTTCTTTCAGCTTCCTCTGTTAAGCACTCCATGCGCTTGTCCTTTTTTATCTCCTTTTAGCTTTTGATATCAGCTCCAGGGTGCTCAAACGCCCAATAGGTTTGTGAAACCTTCAATATCGGGCTATTCGTACTGATAACATTAATAATATCTCAGATGTTATACTATGTGTTTGTTTACAGATCCGATTTCTACTCTGGCGCTGGCTCCTGTTCCGGCTCCTACTCATGCTCCGACCCACGAGCCGACTCGCACTTCTGCTCCTTCTCCGACTCCGAATGTTGTTAGTTGGTTATTTATACGTTTTCCCGTCTGACCAAAGCCAAAACTCATTTTGTTGCCAAGGAAACCCCCCCCGGGGTTCAAGGGGTTGAAAACTCGTTTCCGACGAGGTTACGTCATCATAGGTAGAGGTACGAAAGTGTATGGAGGGGAATAACAGATAATTATCTCAATGTGAGCTATAAGTGCTCATCGGTCATGTCAGCAACGTTCGCCATTCGCCAAATTTTATTCCGAAAACGCTTGAAATTGCGGGAAAACGCATGAAATTTAAAAAAAAAATTTGAATTTCCGAAAAATACGATCATTCGACAACAATCGACATTCGGACGACATTTGGCCGTCAGACGCCCTCCCTATACTACTTTATGCTACTAAAGCTATACTTGATTATTTTTACAGGACTTGCGGGTCGAGGATGCGGGGTTCCACCATCGTATAGACATGATCGTGTGTTATGCATTCATTTACAGTAAAAATTAATATATATGCTATTTACTAGCGATTTAGCAAAACAATCTATTAAAAGAATAAAAAAATAACCCATTCTTATAACACAGCAGGTCAGAATTTTAAATAAAACATGCCAAATATTTTGAGACAGAAATTTGACCATCTAGCAGAAAAATTTGCCGATTTATTCGGATTCTAAAATGGCATGACACAAAGGCTTATAGAGAACAGCTTTCTTTATTGTTAACTTTTATGAAAAGTAAGTCGTGTATCGTAACAAAAATACTTATTACAACTTTGAGAGGCAAGTTAGGTAATTTGATATAACAAAAAAAAAATGTGCAAATTACGGATTTAAAGGTATATAAGGTAAATCTAGGTCAACTCAAAATTTATACGCCGTAATATATAATCTGCATCACCGGATAAAATTTCTTTTAATTTTCTGGAACACCCTTTGGTTATTGCTAATTACGTTCTTAGCTTCTCTTATTCTTTGCTGCTGCTTTTGCGTGGTTTGGATTTCTGTTGCGAATACCAGTTCATTAAAAAGTGTAAGGAATTTTGGTCTGGTAACTACGGTGGTTACCTCCCCCCACCAATCAACGATTTCGGTAATGTGTGTTAACTTGCCGTCTCACTACTAGGGCACAGTGTAGAGGAGCCCCATCGGGCTGCAGCCACATCTCTTGGCTTGTTACTAGTGATACGTTCTCTAGTAAGTTATTTAAGTTGTTTGGCAAAAACCTCAGGTAACCTTCGCCGTTGATTCTTCTTTGTAGCTAAAAGGGCCTATCAATTTGCCTTCAATTATCTCGCACATATGTTGACCACAAACTGGTGTTGGAAACGGTCATTCCTCACAACTATTGGGTTTACACGGTCCAGATAGTGTAAATTGTGGATATTGAATATTCCTTTCCTTTGAAAGATCGTTTCATCGCTCAACAAAAAATTTTTTTAAATGCTTGAGAGTCATCCATATTGTGACTTTGCATTTCCCGGCAGAATTGCAACCTTTTGTCAGCTGGTAAAAGTGCTTATACACGTTACACATGGTCTGGATACAATTGAATAATTTTAAAAATACGATGTACCGTAGACCTCAAAAGTTCTGAACGTCTTGACAAACGACGAACGTTTGTTGATGGGCCTTCTGTGACCATGCCAATTATTCCATCTTCGTTAATTTCAAGCCCAGGTCTTCCTTCTCTCCGAGGATTTCCAGGGATTTCACTGTTCATGTACTACCGATATATATTTTAAAACACTCTGAAGCAGGATAGTTTTCTCGGTCGGGGTATCTTTATATTCACAAACAGTGTCGAAATCATAATGACAAGGGTGGGCAGTCAAAATCACATCACACGATCACATTTAGCAGTCCAGAACGAGAAGTTTAGTAATGGGTTGAAAGTAAAATGCTACTTATACTCTTTCATTTTCTTGATTTATGCTACATTAGCTAACTTAACTCTCGAATTTTGTATTATGCATGTTTTTAGAAACACGACTTACTTGTCATAAAAGTTAATAATAAAGAAAACTGTTTTCCTCATAACCCTTTGTGTCATTCCATTTTAGGATCCGGATCAAACTGGCAAAATTTTTTGCTAAGTGGTCAAATTTCTTTCGTAAAATATTTGGGAGTTAGCGTCATTTAAATTTCCCCAAACATTTATTTGTAAACACAAAGTCTTAAAAACCCTTTTAGCACATACCAATAGATAATCCTGTTCAGCAATTGTGTATAGTCTATATTTAGTGATATTTTAAAGCATAAATATATTTAATTTACTCACTAAATGCATTATGCAATAAAATGTTATAAATACAATACCTTTTATAATATATTTTATATATCAAAAAAAAAAAATCAATAAGAAAAATAATATGAGAAGTAACTTGAAATAGGCTTAATACGAGTACTGGGGGAGGGAATATGACTCTGACCGTTCTTGAACATTACATTCCAGCGTTTTTCAAAGGGGCGAAGAAACTTTATAACGAAGCTAGGAGATATTCTAGAGTTAATAAGAATATATATAAACCTAAAGTTGAAGAGAAAATTAAGGATGTAGTTAGAAAGAATTTTACTAGAGAAATTGAATTTTATGAATTTTGTAGACAGCGTTTATATAAACAATACGCTGCACTTAATTTGCCGGAGTCATGATATATATTTTATGTATTAGTGATCTTTGAGCTATCTAGATTCTAGTTGATTACTTTCCAATCCGTACATCCGATCTCACTACGCAATCCGCTACGCTCGCGATCGCTCTCTCTTTTTGTAATATATAAATGATGGAATGAAATTTCTGTTTTCTACATTTGATTAAATACATATAAAATATATTATTGCCTTCTTTATCATTAATTTTAAGAATAATTTGATTTTGAATTTCAAATTCTTGTATATTTATAACACGTAAATATACGATGGGCGATTTTTATAGTTTTGTATGATGAGTAGTTTGCCCACCGCATCGCGCCTATATATATTAGTATTTCTATATAATTATATTAGTATATTTATACTAAATTTTATATATATATATATGTTATATATGTAATTATATATTTATATATAGAATATATAGTATTATTTTAATATATATAGTTATATATATAGTATTTATTATAATTATCGTATATATATATATATATATATATATATATATATATATTTATATAAGTAATATATTATATATATATATCTATATAGTATATATATATAAATATTATATTATATCCTATATATATTATTTATATAATCAAATAATGATTATTGTTATTTATTATATATTTAGTTATTCTATACTATTATAATATTAGTATTTATATTTTTTAATATTAGTATATAAATATGTACTTATTTCATAAAATATTAGCTTACTATATATAGTATTTATATTATTATTAACTATTATAGCTACGGTATTTTTTGGTTTTTTATAAAAATTTTTTATAGATACTTATTTATGTCCAAGGATCTATAGTGTATATAAATGGTAAATCTTATATTCTTATAATTATACGTAATATTGTTATATTTTTTTTCCCTATTTTTCATTACCGCGTATGGGGTAGACGATATACTTAATTATTCTATTCTCTAGAGCCGAGGAATAGACGCAGGAGCAAGAAAGAGTTAGGAGCAGAGTGAAGAGGCATATAGCAAAGAGGTGATTAGTTGTCTATGTGTAATACATGCAATTATTTTTCTGTATGGATTATTATGATAGATAGCTAAGTAAGAGATTTATAAATTGGCATAAACCTATAGAGGCGAAGAGTAGAAGTATGTAATATCCCATATACGAATTTGGGGAGAGAACAAGTTGGTTTAGCCCGGAGAAAAAAACAAGTGTAGGCTTGATGAGTTGTTGAATGTGTAAGTGCGGTGAAGGAGGAGGGGAGGAGGATGAATGGAGATAGGAGGTATAACGAGGGGAATCGGGGTTAAGATGAAGGCGGAACTTGGTGGATGAATATGAGTTGTGGGAGGGGGAGGCAAGCCTTATGTGATTGACAGATTATGGGGTCGTGTAGAGTGCGAAGGTTGGAAGTCAGAGGTTTCCCATAAAGGTATTGACGCAGAATTGAAATTAATGGAGGAATCTTCCTATGTCACATGGATGTTATATAAAGTTTGAGAATTTATAATGGGAACCAGAATTGGTGAAGACGTCTGTTCGTGTAAGTACTCAAGTTGATTATTAAGTAGAGGAAAGAGGAGATAAGAGATAACGCTCAGTAGCTAGAAGCATTTTCTGTATCAGATGGATGTGGGAGTTTGGGAGGATGAAGTGATGGGATGTAATGCAGTAGTATCTTGATGCTAAGTAGTAAAGGAAATACGGAATGTTGTACTAGATAGCCGTAGTGTGGTCGCGATATTTTTAGATTTACATCATAAGGAGGGGTATATAGAGATTTGAAGGTAGACATAATTTATGGCGATGATTGGTGTGTTGTGGAGATGGTGAAGTTGAACTAATGGTGCTGTTTTGCAGAAAAGTAGAATATGTTGAATATGGAATGGAGAAAGAAATAATTGTTAGTCGAGTATGGGAGGTGTATATGGTGACGTGAGAGGTAATATGTGGAAATATTAGAAGCACTGCTGAGGGGGTGTGCAAATTACGTGGTTGAGCCCCGTTGGGCTGTAGAGCGTACCCCCCAATTTGAAGATAAATTTAAAGATGTGAGAGAGCAATAGAAGAGTTGAGCCCAAACGTGTACTGCGGACTGGCTGCGGGGGGAGTTGTTAGCAGCGAGATGAATGTGGAGGACATATGAACGAACGGTGTGATCAGAGACGTAGAGGGATGGGTGAATATTATGTAATAAGTGGACCCGGCGAACTATATGACCTGGAAGATGCATGGATTTTCGGGGTTGGAGCGCGAGTAGATGAGGAGCGGTAGGGAGGACAGGGGTATCATTGGGCTGTGTCATGATGTATAGACTGTGAGTATCTGATGTAGAACATATGCGGGTTGGACACTGACTACTCTTATAGCTGCTGGAGGATGTAAATTAGAATAATATAATATTGTATATATTTCCCCTATAATTAAATATTTATTTATATATTTTATATATATTTAATAAATTATTATTATATCATTAAAAAGTCACTAATAATATATTTAATTATATTTAATAATATATATAATTATATATAATTATTTATATATATATATTCTTCTTTTTCTTCCTTCTACTTTGCCGATTGGTGGAATTGTGCCTAGCGGAAAAGAAACTGGTAACATGAAAATCGAAATAGAAGCCGCACTTCGCCTTTGTCTATTTATCAGTGAGAGTTTCACTAACAGGAAATATAGATTGGACCGACGGACCCTACTATGTTAAATCGTCTCATCAATTAGGTATCCTGGAAGGCCACCTGCCATACAAACTCCGCTCTCTTCATCATACTTTTTCTCGCTCGCAACTCACATTTCTCTTCACATTCGATTACGCTCACTCTTTCGGTCTCCAGAGTCGGTTCCAAATCACACTATACTCGCTTAATCAGATCCTACTATCATTCAACCGTCAATATGTCCACCATTCAACATACTTTCATTTATTCTCCATTTACCCCTTTCTTCACACACCACTCTAATACGTTCATTCTTCTTTATTCATTCTTCTCCACTCCAGCACACCAATTAAAATGTTATAGAATTTTTTCTATACTATCTTTTCCCCATGGTTCATCACATAATCCTCAGTAAAAAATACCTTGTAAACCCTAGACCATCATAGATTATCCTATGACTTCACACGAATTTTAATTGACACAGCTAACCTACTCCTATCAATTTCTCATATACACTCTGCTGTCCGTTCCTTATCATATACCTAAATATTTAAACTCAAGACCTTTTTAATGCTAACATCTAAAAACTTCCTGGAGGAGAGTCCTCTCTACAACATTACACTTACTCTTACCACGGTTACTTTCAGCTAATTTCCCAGCCCTGGCAAATCTTCTTCTATCATCTCTCAAATCCTCCAGATTACAACAGCCATCACCGATATTTATTAGTAGTTGCCACCAACATCTCCTACAATTCTAACACATTCTGCATCACCCTCATTTTACCTCAATACATGAAATAAAGGATACCCTTTACCCCGATTATTATCTAAACAATACTTACCTATTATTCTTTCACATGCTCACTATTAAAACTTTTATTCATTCAGAAGCTACCCATATTCACTACACATGCATACGCTCCCTTACTCTAATATGCTTGTGCAATGATAAATCTAAATATATATTATTCTTTCTCTTTTCATATTTTTTCATGTAAAGATTATCCTATCTATTACCATCCTAACGACTGTTCTACTTAACTCAGTCCGCCAGTCACTGAAGATTTCTTTCGACCAAAACGAGCCTTTTACTTCTATACATCACTTCTTACTATTCTCAATTCTAATTCTTTTTACCTATATACATAGTCTTACGCTTCTCAATCTTTACTTATCTCTAACTTTTATAAACTATCCATCCATTCACACCAGTCTCGCTCGCTATTTGATATCATAGATTTCATCTATCTGGTGATTTACATTCAACTTTTCCCCTACCCCATACTCTCTACTAATACTTCCCAAATACCATTCCTGCACCAATCAAAACGCACACATTAACTAACTATCATTACTGTATTATATTTGCAGACTTTTCGAGGTTCTTTCCACTCTCATCATTTCATCATTACATAAGCCATTCTATCTATTTAGCAGATTCCTTAATTCTCATTCTTACCTTTCGCGCTTCCTTAAGACAATTATATTTTGATATCTCATTTTCTCCTTCCAACTGTATTTATATCTTGTTTCTCTATTATTCCTTTAGTATTTCTAATTTTTTTATTAGATCTTATATTACTATATTATAATTATATATTATATAATTATTATATTAGATTATTTTTATTTTATATATTCATATTAGAATATATATTAATTATATTTATATATGATATCTTATTATATATTTATTATATTTATATACTAATATTATTATATACGTATATATATGATATTAACATATATATATTATATATATATTATATATAGTTATATATATATATGTTATATATATATTATTATATATTATTTTATTATTATAATATAAATTTTAAGATTACACCACTCATTGGCTGGCCCTTCTCAGGGGGCGGAAAATTAACTTTAAAAATCCCCTACAATCCTCCAGTCTAATACGCAAGAGTTCTCAGGTGAGCGCATGAGGGCTTTAAGGAGAGAGTTCAATATAGTTGGAAAAACAGCAGAGGCAGGAGTTCACAGGCAGTAAGTGCTGGAAAGAAGAGCACTACAACGACAAGTCTGGGGTCGCATACCACCAGATTCGTGGAGAGCAACATCAGCATTGTGAACGGGCGGCTCAAGAGGTGGAGGAATGCGAGAGTCAATACCCTGAGATTCTGCCGTTATACTTATAGATAGGATTAGACGCCAACGTTACGTCGCAGATAAGAGGATAAGAGAGTTGAAGGGGTACTAGTTTATATCTCTAGCTTTAGATACCTTATCTCGATTGAAGGGTGGAGTCGGGAGCTCCCCATATGTTGAGAACTGTACTCGTACAAGGGCGAATAAGCCCTTTATAATTGGAGTAGCTGTTCAGAGGAAAAAAATTCCGCAACTGAACAGAACTCCCAGCTTCTTGAGCCCCTTAGCACATGATAATAGGTTCCAAGATAATTGTTTTGTTAGATCAAGAAGTTTTATTTATCACAGGAGAGAGTTGAGCCTCAATGAAAGAAAGGCGGATTAGTGTTTTTGATGATGGGGATAAGTTGAGTCTTTTAAGAGTTGATGTTACAGTGCGGTGACCACGTGAAATCCATCGATCGTAATGATAATAATCAAAAGCTGCGAAGTCTACTCTAGATAGCATAAGATGGAATTTGAAATGAGTTGAAAATGAGTTGGGTCATGTGATAAGGATGAACAGAGTGGAAGTAATCAGCTGTGGCGTGATATAATAGCGTAATAATGAGATAGACACCGAACTTGCGAAACACACTAGTTAAGTAAGGTAGGAATAGCCCCATCACAAATATGAATGTGACGATAGAAACTAAAGATAACAAAGAGAAGAGGATACAGGATGGATAGAGACCCAGTGACGCTGCCACCCGTCATGAAGAGGCTGGATATTCAACGCACTACGCAGATCCCATTCCATTAAGCAGAAGACATAATCTAGTTATAATAGGAAAGTTATGTCACCTTGACTCGAACCGTAAGCCATCTGTGATCTGTAATGATGATATGACCCGATGATTCGTGAGATTAAAGTTCAATATTAGTAGTACAGGTGATCTATAGGTGATAGTTAGATAGGTATCAGACGGCTACTTTTTACGCTTGTTTAAATATGCGCGCTTCAGCATAGAAAGTATTGGATAGAATAGAGAGTGAGTGACGAGGAAGCGTCAGTCGAATCATCACTTCTAGAACGGAGGAATCATCCGTTACTTCTGTATTAGAGGCGTACGTTCATTCAACATCATGTGTAATTATAGTAAACTATGAATTACCTGAGAGGTGAGGTGAGAGAGGATGCTATGTCAGGTAATTAGATGAAAAAGAGGCAAAGAGATTGCTTATCGAGTGCACATACCTCCGAGCGATAAGGGGGAAAATGCAGATTACAAAGTAGTTAAGATTTTTGCAGGGCCCCAAAATTTTTATCAGGTAGGGACTCAGCAGGTTGTCACTTCTTTTGATAATGTGTTCCTGACATTAATTATCTATTGCACATTCGTGCAGAATGAAAATTAGTAGAGGAAGGGACGAGAGTTTCCATGCGATACGCATGTCCTTCTCCGATAAGGCGCGTAACAAGCTTATGAATGATTTGGAAAAGATTTAGTTGAAGTGATACTGCTCATCACTCGGTTATACGCCACTTTCAGCGGCGACTGAGCGTCCAGTGTCAAGCAGCGAGTCTTCAGAGTAGTTGCCTAAATAATCACTCAATGCCCCATTGCCATTAACAGTGAGAATTATTTAGGCATGAGGCTGCTGGAGATAATAGTATTATAGTAGAGTTATGATTGTGGTCATGAGTTTACCATAGAGATAAAATGGTTGTATATATGCGGAGATAGTATGCATACTCAATAGCAAGTATTCAATAATTGTTGGACGATCTGGAATTGTGTAGGTTCCTAATTTAACTTCAGTCGTTTGGAATACTGAAGATTGGCTTCTCCCCCACCTACTCAGTGAGTGAGCAACACTCTGTGGTGTCACGGTTGAAAATCCTAAAGGCTCTGCATATGGATGGGAAAGTAACAGTATATGAATAGTAAATATCCCCATAAGATCGATGAAATTGTCCATTAGGGCAGTAGCGAAACAGTAATGATTTGTTAGGGAGAAATTTTGCAAGAATATCGGTTAGGATATTCATTTATCGAACTGTTAGAGCGTGTTATGTTTTTATATAGACAGACTCCAATTAGTCGAAATCTATAGAAAAGTTATGTTAATATATTAGTTTATTGTATATGATATCTATGGCGCTGGGTTCAGACAAGTATATGTTAGGTTGGATTGTTAGTTAGAGTGATATTCACAGATTTATGGTTTGCACGAAGGCACGCACGTTGCGAATCACTGAAAACCCACTCGCTACCCCTACAATCGAATTCACAGTCATTTTAATCAGCCAGTCGCACAAACAAACACTCAACTACCGATACATCGAAGTCATCCAATATAATAATAATAACGTAACTTACCTGCTATAGATAAAAATAATAGCTTTATTATAATAAATATTATGTAATAACATTAATATAAAAAAATGTTACTATGAAAAAATATTTAAAGATAAAATTGAGATGTGAATTAACATTACTAACCTTGGATATGACATTTCTTTCTTAATTTAGATTTTCGCACTTGCGATATTAACTATATGCTAAAAACACTTTACTTCTATAATTTAATATAATAAATTTTTAAATAAAAAAAAAAAAAAAGTAATCGTAATTCATTTTAAAGTAATTATTATAATTGGCTTTGTTAAGAGAAATACTTAATAAATAAAAACGTATTGGCAATAAACATTCGGTACCCATCTCAAGATCACGAACTACGCAACTTAATATTCTTATAATAATATATCAGGCTGGGTTCAAGAAAGTATGTTTACTTGGACTTAGTAATTTTGGAATGAGATTACTGTCTTTAGTTGCGTTTTAACAGTGTTTGAGTTGTTATACTTGTACTTGAGCCCTGTACTTGGTACTTATTTCTGTACTTGCAATACGTTGCATTTCTAACTTGCCATATTTTATTTTCTTTTTATTTTAAAAGTTTATTTATTTATTTATTAATAATATAAATATAGCATTAAGATTATTATATTTATATTATTATTTATATTATTATATATTATTCTTATATATATTTTATTTATTATTATAATATTATTATATATATAACCTTAACATAGTTTACTATTATGAAAATTGGAATATATCATAAACGTTATTACTTATTAGTGATATTATATATATTACTATAATATATCTCGACCTATTATATTATTTATATATTAATAAGTGACCTTATATTATATATATATATATATTAATATATAAAATCTATATAATATATATACGAGTGCGAAATATATATATTTGAGATAAAAGATTATGTACTATTACAAATTCAATCACATCACACTTTTTTCCAGACTGGGTAAGGGTAATGCACCGAAACAGAATATACACCAGTCCTGAAAATGATAGCAGCCTATATTCCCTTTGATACTATTAGTGAAACTCTCTCATCGAATATTACACTGAGTACGAACGAGGACTACACTATGCATCTGAATGGTCATCTGCCAGGGCTCCAACCATATCATCACGAAACTTATCTCTGCGATAAGTATGCACCTTTCTTCTCGCCCACTTAAATAAATCTCCACTCCTACAGAAATCATTTTATGTACTTAGATCAGAGACAATTTCTTTGATCCATGCAGAAGTCTTATTCCTAATACACACTCCACGTATATAATACTTACTCACATTTACAATCGCTCGAATATCAGATAACTATTCATATATTTCCAAAGAATCTATACCATATCAAAGCTATTATCATTGTTTCTTATAGTTATCCTTATTTTCTATCCTATTAATTTCCATTTTAAGTTTAGGATATCCATATATGTTCTTAATAACTATAAACGCCTAGAATATCATATTGTCACATATTCTGACATCAATTGTACTTATTATACATATCAATTTCACCAGTCATAGTCTCAGAATTTTAAATCTGACATAAATAACATTTAGGCCAAACTTTTTCCTATACTTCAAACTATTTGCATATTTGACTATTATTCAACCTATTTGCATTCATAATCTGCCTTGTAGACATAACTCTCATGAAATCGTTCCTTCTGTACACTAGTAATCTATGCTATCTAAATGCAGTGGCCTTATATCGTCTGTTCTCTCAGTCTCATAGCACGGGCCTTTCCTGACTTCACAATACTACCTTGTTGTGAGATATTGCTTATGCACCTCGTTCTTTAATCCCTCATGCCTCAAATTCTCCTCTCATATTCCGGTCTCTCCCTCTTCTCATCCTCATCTCACTGCCTCTATTTTTTTGCTACGATGTCCTCGTGATCTTCTATATTTACGTCAATTAGTAAGTTATGGTGTGTCTAGTATTTTTAAATTATTATGTATTTATAATATGTAGGCTAATCTCTTAAATGTACTAAATACTATATATGTATATTATATATATTTTAATATTTACTTTCCGGTATAATATTAATATGCTTACGGCAAACAAGGTATACTTGCCACTGGGGGTACTAATATATAATATAATAAGGCTATATAAATGAGTTATTAATAGATATATAGATGGGATTGATTATAAAAGTATATCTATATATATATCATATTAAGCTGTCTGAACCTATATATTGTATTGCAGATTTTTTGACCCACTATACTCTTATAATGATTGTTGGTGCTCAGTCGATTACAAACTGACAGATGTGTTTAACTGAGAGTTCTTCAATGAATTTGTTTTCTCACCCCACTTATACATTGTATATTATTTATTTAAAAACATATAAATATTTATATAGCCAGAGTTATGAACACCAGTATAGCTTATATATCCTTACATTCTTAGCTAGATATACCTGCATTATGATACAAATATTACTTCATAGAAAGTATAGATTTGTTACTTAGCTGAATGAGTATATTCTGATACGAGAAGTTTGGTTATGTAGTTATTGCACTCATGTCGAGATAGTTATATGACTAGCTCACATCATATAACTACAGCGGAAGCATCACTTGACATTTTCTTGTCCAAACCATTGTAACCGAATGACACGGATACTTTGGGTAAGATTTGTTGTACTAACTAATAGATTCATCAACTTAAACATCAATAGATAGAAAGGTAGTGAGGGGGGGTGATAGATGATCCCCAGTCTCAATATCAGTTCCATGAAGGAATAGGCGTTGAGAATTAGACTAGTTTAAGCATGCTACGTATTTTATTACAAGAGACTAGAAGATATGTCAACGATTTGGTGGGAGAAGTATTTTCTCAGTAGCTGTAAAGAGAATTTGTTAACTCATGATAATCTTCTTATTGTTTCCCTATCATATCTGCATAACCACTCTGCAACATAGTTTTTACTGATGAACATAAGGATAGGATTTATGTTAGGAGACTTTAGAAATGGAGTTTGATCCTCAGAAGAAAGTTTTTGATACTGTGATACCATAAGTGTGAAAATTCTTATGCACCTTTACTTGCAGTAAGGAATAGTAGTGACGGATATATATAGAATTTAAGTGAGGCATAGAAGTTCAGAGTAATCTATCATATCAGCCTATATATTATTCAGAGCGGATTCTGTTTGAAACGTACATAATCTCGAAGCAGTCTGTAGCTTATAGTTAGTCTACTGCACATGGCCTTAAAGGTATCCTCAGCTGTGCTAGAGTTTCAAATACTCACCGCTGGTTTATGAATCTGTACATTTGTACTTTGCTTAAATTTAATAAACTAGATTTATTTAGTAAATACTACATAGTCAGTACTAACTTATAGATATCATTTTCGTAATACTTGTATTCAGGAACACAACTACAGATACTTATACTAATTTTTGTGTGAATATATTAAATAATGTTTGGTCTGAGGATCTATTGAGGCGTTTGTGTATAATAGTCTCTTCATGTGGACGTAATATGTGGCAGTTGTCTGCCATCAAACAGAACATATATTATTTCACTGAGTAGCGTTCATTTTATCTAGTCATTGTCAATATTAGCATTGATGAGTGTCTTTAATGATTGTAAGTCTCCTATCTCTCGTGTGATTATTCCATTTTGTGTAGCCTGTATATAAGGATATCCATTCAGCAAATCACTGCTCTTATTAGTCTAGTTAAGATCTGTCTTTCATAATCGTATTATATACATTAAATACATCTCGAGATTCTGAGTTGGCTACGTGCTCGAGTAACATAGTGACATCTTAAAAAGACATAGCACGTTAATGAATAATTCTCTATTACTCTTCTTTATTGTACTATATCTTCACAGTATCACAGGGTTCATTCGTAATTTTTTCATCTGAAACCAATTGTTCATAAAATCCGAAGTTTGCAGCAAATGCTCCTCTGACGGTTTGTCTCTCCAGTATTTTTCTTAGGCTGATGTATACTCATTACTTGGAGATCAACAAGTTGTTTGGGGCACAGAGCTATCCGATCCTTGAGGTCACAGATTATAATCACTAGTAGCATACTTATTGACATATCTTGGCTACATAGTATATTTACTCTTATACATATGGTTCACACCAACTCAGGTACTCGGGTTATCTATTCCTTGAGGTATACTTCTTCATTTTTCCTTCGATTTATATGGAAAATTCTTCTATCACATCCTTATCACTGCCCTTATAAGTCTCACACTAAGAAACTTATTCACACTTCGTCTTGGATCCTTGATAGTCTCATACTTACTTTTATATATGCAAACTATATTCCTTTTCCTGTGTGAAGTTTATGTTTTATTCTTGTTTCTTCCTATTCTAAGAACCTTTCTATATGATTTTGAATTATTTGTTCCTAAGGGTCCACAAAAGTTGATTCTCTAACGTGGTAATTCTTTTACTTCTAATTGGATTTGAACATTGATTAGTTTACATCTTATAATATTACCAGTGACGACATCTACCTATGCACGCCGCTAAATGATCCTTAAAGAGGGACGAGATATGAATTTATTTTTCTTAATAATGTTTTAATTAATATACATATAATATATATAATATATATAGGTAGTTATATAGTGCTGTTTTGTTTCAAATTTAGGAAATAATTTATGGCCCGATGAATGTTATAGATAGAAATTGGTTTTATATCATCATTATCAACTTAAGAAACATAAATAGTACAAAATATTTATATATAGTTTTATCTATATATAGTATATAGAAAAAATATATATATATATATTAGTGTGGAGAATAATAGCGTAGGTCAGGATAATATATGGAATGAGTGGCCACGGTAAATCATAAACATACACCATAAGAAAAAACTATATTTGTATAAACCAATTAAAAGGTTGGTTAAGACCATGACTTAATTTGACATATAAGTCAACAAAAATTGGACAAAGATTATTGACAGAGATCCTTTGTAAGATTTGGTCTAAAAAGACCGAGACCGTGGCTATAACAGAAAACAGTCGATTTTCGCTTTCTTGAAGAATTAATATATCCAAAGTCTATAAATAGAGACCACAAACATTAGAGCGAAAAATATAGATACTTCTGCTGCTGTAGTAATCCAAGCCTATAAGAACACGATTTCAAGATTTATCTGGCATTATCTGTTAGTCTCGAATATGCCCTTGATAAACGTATCCTTGTTCCGTATATACATGGTATTTAATATTGAAGATATTTATCCTAGTGAGATATATTATGCTCTCGATTTCGCTACTAATGTATGACTTCATATGGCACTATTGTTTAGATTCTGCTCTCTCACTCTCTCAATATACTCACCTTGACTCTAGCTCCATTAACTCACGTATAGTGATTTATCTCGATCTTACCTGTTATTGATGATAACCTGAAATGTTATTAGTATATAGGTCACTCGTACAATTGCCTTGTTTTAGCTTACATACTATACTGTATGAGTGTATATGCAATAATAGTTAAGTAAACACTGCCTATGCCGCTCAACAGTGCTGTACTCTACACATATCTATCTGACCCTCTCTACGTAGCCTACTCCCCCTACTCACCCTATACTCGGAATAGTCTGGTAATCTTATAATAGAATGAAGTTCAGCTCGAATAGCTTCTCTGCAAATTAATTGTAATAAAAAAATACTCTTAAAATTTTGAAGAACAATGACATATAAAATTTATTACCTAATATTATACTCATTAATAAATATAAAAAACAGTGTCTCAATTAATTACCCTTTTATATTAAAAAAAACTTAAAGTTGGTAATAGCCTGCTATACAACATTTGAGTATATATTGAACATTATAATGAATTTTTGTTCCCACTACTAGAGAAAGTCCAATGTTATATATTTCAGCCATTTTGTGCATGTTTGATATAATTAGCCTTCCAAAATTCCAAACCCCAGATCATGCCATACTCTATACCGTTATCTTATATATGCTTAACTGATACTATATAATAACATCGAGTCAATGTGAATTTAGGTCTATATAAAATATTGTAACCTAAAAATAATAATAATATAGTACGTTGTTTTGCACAAATGAACTATAATTTGTATTCTCTCTTAAAAATCCATTCAATTAGCAAAAGTAGTATAGTAATATAATGTATATAGTATATTATGTATATATATATGTTATAAAACTTATTGAAGTGTAATGAATTAATTTAATTTTATATGGAAATATTATAGTATATATAGGCTGTAATGAATGTGAGTGAACATATTGATTTCGCGCGATTTGTTATTAGTCTGAGTAAATAATGCAAACGGTTAGTGGAGGCGTATAGTTCGTATGGATCTAAGTCAGTTGAAGAGTCTCTAATTGATAGATACAGATATATAATAAGGAGTCAAAGGAGGCAATTCATTATAACTGAATAATATCTACTGATGACAAGTAGTAATATCTAGTAGTTATTGAGCGAGTTTGTGCTAGGCTAAAGATGGATACTATAGCGGGAAAATATTAGTTATTTATCGGTTACCGAACGTAGTTGAGGTCAGCATGTAATGAGAGGGACTCTAGATTGGGTAATCTAAATAAAATAGTATTAAGTATAATAAGAACTAGGTTATCAGTTTAGTAAGATGATCACTGATAGTCTAGGGGATGTGTTAGATGGATGCATATAATATGCAATCTGTTATTACATCTAGAAAATAACACCATAATAAACACTGAAAAAAATGATGTCTAGTTGTCCACAAGATACGAATTACGTATTAGGTAATGTAATTAGGTTTGCAATAACTAGAAGTAATAAGAATATAAATAGGTTTAATAGGTGTGGTAAGCTCATCTTAGATGTCCTGTGTGTTATAGTAAATATAGATAATTACCATAGGATTATTGTGTAACGCTATGAAATATGAGAATTGCATCAATAGTATTGATCAGTGATAATGTTACGTATTAGTAAAAGCTGATATAGGAGAAGGTATTAAGTTAAATATTTGTCGTAGTGTATGGAGTTTAATAATACTTCTCAATATGACTCTCTGAAGTGTATACCAGGGATTTTTCCGTAAGTCGTGTGAGTTCTGAGAGCTTTTATCCGTTCGAAGTCGCATTATCTGCCTAAATGATAGAGTATGGAAGCTTCATTGATAAGTGACCTTATACGAACTCTATCGCGTATAGAAAGGATAGGTGTTAGAAAGATGGAGAATGCGAAAAGCAAGAGGGAGGCGTGGTCTCCTACACTCTAATAGCATGGTAAAACCAGCTCTCAAAGATTCGCGTATCAGCGGTCAAAAAGTCCATCTAGGCTCTCAGGAAACTCATTTATCGAGAGTATAACAAGAGAGAGAGAGGTGTGTGCGTGTATTGTATATGCTATCAGTGAGTGAGTGTTTTTTTGTCGAAGACTCTGATAGCTTTGAAATACAGGGTGCGGAGTAAGATGAGATCTTGTGCCATAATAATATATTTATCTTAGTAAGCGATGTCTTATATTTGATACATGGTAGACTCTGAATTACGTAAAACCGTGATTATTAAGTATGCTAATGATAGGGTCTTGTTGTGTGTTTAGAGTACTATCTCAACGATGTAGAAGCTTTTATAATAGTTATGAAACTACTTAATCGTAGATTGCAAATTTATAGTTACACTTTGAAAAACGCAAAATTTATAATTAATAATATATATGTGTTTCGTACATATTGAAAAGGAGTCGGATGACTTCAGTAGTATTTAGTTTTATGATTGGTATGTTGCGCATAGGTCACCTCTAGTCTATTTAAATTGGTAGTGATAGATACTGTATAATCACCGTATCGGGTATAGGTATAGTATGACATAGAAGGACTAACCTCTTGAGTTATAACGCTAGGGTCTGCTTAAGTAGAGGCTATATAATGGTTGTTCTAACCTATACTAAATGCCATCAATTAAGTTAGCTGGGGCCTCAGGCTATTGGAATAAGAGTAAGGTATATAGATTATATAGTACATGTGGTCTCATGATATATAATTCATTTATGTTTACCCTTCGTATACGTGATGTCATGAGAGTATCGAAAGTATTTTTACCTAAAATAGAGTGAGGAAATATCCGTGTATTTATATGACTATATTTGGTAGTGACTGAATATTTTCACTCGTAGTGTAGATAGATATTAAAAATTAATTCGGTTGTACTATGATGGTTCTGTAAATAGATAACATGGCTCATGAGTGTATAAGTGTCAGTCGGCTGAACCAATATTGCTTATGGCTGAGTGCGTGTTGAGTGAAGTCTGAATCACACGGTGCAGTTGATAACCGTGTGAATCTTGGTGACGGCAAATAATACGTCTATTTGAAGTCCAGAAAGGACGTCTTAAGAGGTAATTGTATAATTTGACGTATATGCTGTAGGTACGATTAATAGTTGTCATAGGAGAGGGACATGACCGGCGATTATTGAGGGTTTTCTCTCTCTTAGCAGAAGGACCCGTCATTACTGCTGTTATTCTGTAAGAGAGTTCCCTCAATATCATGTGCCTGATGCTAATTACGTGTGTGATATTATTTATCATCCTCTGAAAAACTCGTAGATTCACATCATGATATAATATAATAGGACGGTTTAAGTTACGGCTTACTTCTTTTAATAAAACTTCTCCATAGTTTATTTCTTTAATTGTAATTTTTCATCGTGTTTGGTGTATGGTTACTCATACCCTATCATAGCACTTTGATCACCACGATTATGAGCTCATGCACGATAATCAACTCAATTATGAATAAATATAGAGTGATGATGATGGGTTTGCGGTATATATTAAATTTTATATAGATTTATTATATCAATTATTTTATATTTTATATAATATATTCATTAATATATATGAGAGAGAATAATATTTTAGCAATGTAATAAAAATATGCCATTCAATATTAGATTTACATATTCTTTAGTTTTAAGTTGATAGACATATTATGGCTATTTAGTGATAAAATATAAAAATAAAAATTTATGCTACTATTCTTAAATCGCCATCTAAGTTTGTATAAGTATATAATCTATTGCAAAACTTGTCAATTATATTTTATCAAACATATAAAACTTATTACAATTACCATGTAACAAAATATTAAGAATATACAATACCAATAAAAATTAAAAAATATTCATTATGCATACAACTTAAAAAGCATGGCGACAGGAAATTATCATCAAGTGATTAAAACTTAATATTTATATCGAGGTTTATTCTGCTTTAATCATTTCTTTAATTAAAAAGCTAAAATGGATATATTCTCAGCTCTTTGAACCTATTCTAATAAGAATGCTA
This sequence comes from Trachelipus rathkii, assembly GCA_015478945.1. Lineage (NCBI taxonomy): Eukaryota > Metazoa > Arthropoda > Malacostraca > Isopoda > Trachelipodidae > Trachelipus > Trachelipus rathkii. Next base: position 14,988 of record JABUQX010016444.1, on the reverse strand, counting down.
GGCAGTCTTCAGCTTATTCATGTTCTGTATTATTGTTAAGTTGGCACATCTTTTTGCAGTATATTGCTCACATTTACTAATTACTTATTACATTGCTTTTTACTATTACACAATCATTAAGTTTGCCTTATTTCTTGGTTTTCCAACACTACTAAAAAACTTTAATACTACTACTAGAAGACTTCTAAATTCACTACTTTACAAACTTCTATTCCTCATCCCCTTATTCACGAAACCAGTAATGCATTTGTATTCACACCTGTTACAAATCACATTCCATATTTTATAGTACTGTTAAATTCCATTTATGATTAATACTTAAGCTATTAAGGCCAACAAATCAATCTCTCAAGAGTAACGAAGAATGATAAAGTTCTTTTCATTTCAGTATTAATCAACTACAACATAACTATACCATATGAAAACTCTGATGCTACTGATCATTACATCATTCATGTCATTAAAATTGAACCCTGAGGATTACCACTCTATACAGTTTCCATGAAATTTTATGTCCATTATTATCACAATACTTTCTACTACTCGTCCACCCTTTAGTGAATAAAGGGTCAGTTGTTTAATAACCTATATTGAGCTTCAGTATGCAATAATTGCATGATGAACCAACTGTGGGTTTTCCTTTTATAAATAATCCCAGCTATTCGTTTGGTATTCTTAGTTTATAGAATTTTGCATTCATTGTAACAATACTGCAACTTCAAATTCATATTGTTTATTAAATCGTGTAATACCAAGAATTTCTTTATTATCTGTACAGTATTGTGACAAATTATATTTCAGAAATTCCAGTTTTTGTTGTTTATTTCACCTATCGCTATAGATCAACCTAATATTTTAATCAAAATAAATAATGTAGCAATCTCTAAAAACATAAATATTGACATAAAAGATAACGATGAAAGAAACATATAAACCTTTTCTTAATCAGTTAGTTTAGGTTAGATACCCTTTAGTGTTCTACTTCCCAGTTTAATAATCCAAGCCGGTAACCAGGCTTTTTCCCCATCGTGCCCCGGTCTTTCCAACATTTCCTTCGTTCCCAGCCCTCGCCGTACTTGCTATTCCAGTCTACCTCTTTGAATCGTTTCTTGGTCTTCCATACAATCTGGTTTCGTTCCGTAAGGTTCTTCCACTTTCCTAGTCTTCTGAGATAAAAACTCCGTCTTTCATTCCACACGATAGAGCCCAAATGCCCTGCCCCCACACCGCTGGACTTTATTCACTCCTCCATTGTATTTAGGAGTATGGATAATCAGGCTACGAAAAGCTCTTTACTATTGAGCTTTCAATCTCTCCTACTGTCCTTACAGACGTTTCTGACCTCTCTTTCTTGCCTTAACCCTCGCCTTTCGCAGCTTCTCATTTTCTCTTCGCCCTCTGTTAAGTACAACATTCCGCAACCCGTTATCGTATATTGGTCTAGACAGTTGTCTCTATCGCACAATTGTTCCCTTTATCCTTTCTTTTACCACTACTGTCTTGCAAATGAATCTGAGGGATATACCTAACTTATTCACTACCTATTTACTTTTAGCATATCTTTTATGTTCTACTTTCTCCGTTCTGAACACTTAACGCCTATATTTTCTAATGAAAATCTTAACCTCTACGCTAATTGAAATCGGTCAGAGTTGTTATTCACCACTAGGAGTATACCTTCAATCCATCTTCTCACCTCACTATATAGACAGTGATTAATCTCACCTGTAGACTTATGTATATTTTTACTTCCTCGAGTCTTCTCTCTGTATTATTTACTTCCCGCTTATACCAATCTAATACTCAATTCACAAAAAGATTTACCTGACGACAGGTTGTCGATTAGTAGATTAGAGTTACTATGAGTCAAAACTACAATATAAGCGCAGTCGTCCGCGTTATACAGGTGTTTCCTAATCTCTATCTACCTTATCTCATCTTCAGCAGTATATGACGAGCTTATAATATATATCAAATAAAAAGTTAAAGGGAACCAGAGAATATGGATAAAAAGAATTTCACCCACGTACTTTGACGGTTTAAATACCAATATTCTCCTTTTCCATACTCGTTAAAAAAAAAATCAGAGGCAAATGACTATCAAAAGCACACTGTCCTACATCTGATTAAATTCTTATGATTTATTTCCAATATGCATAGTCATTTATCATATCCACAATCTCTCGTCTATTTGGTATACTATAATAATATATATCTAATATATTAATATTAATAAGTATAATTATAATTATTATAATATAAATACTACCCTATATATATAGTATATTATATATAACATAAAGCTTAATTTAAATATATATAATTAAATATTTTATATAATATATAATTATAATTATTAATAAAGATAACAGAATATAAAATATGTAAAAGATCTTTATAAATACTCTACTATATATATATATATCTATATTAATATAATATTACTTCATATTTTTATACTATTATATATTAATAATTATATTCTAATCTTATATATATAATTATAACTAAATATAGTTATATATATAATTATAAGGACAGCCCACTTTGTAACTTACAGATGTATAGTATATAATATATAACGTTAAATAAGAAATAAAATGATAAAGTAAATTGATATTAAAGTAATGTTTTGTATATAAATAAAAGATAAATGTGATAGGCATATTGACGTATAGAAATCAGAAATGTGATCATTCGATAGTGATAAAACCACATTACATATCTCTAAATCGTTAGTTTTACATAAGGAGATTTTGTGAGACAACTTATAAATACAAAATTATTCCTCATGTTTGTTTTCTCGCGTGTAGTAATATTAACTCATATAAAGATAAGATTCAAACATCTCCACAATAAATACAATATCATCATTTATCTCTATCCGGTCAGTGTCGTGTCTACAATATAGTCCCACAGAATTTCATTATACTCTCTTCGAAACGTTTCTTTAAGGGCTTTTTCTAAAATCTGGTTAGTACTTATCTTATATTTATCATGCAAAGAGATTTCATAACTCTTTTATCTGTCATCTCTCTTTTTTTATCAAGTTATACAGAAATTCCTACCATCCGAAAGAAAGTTTCAGTCTTGATATAAGTATACATTAATCACAGTAATCAGTTATATCATAAATCTTTCCTTTATAAGGTTCTCCCTTCTCTATCTCATAACTCTCTCTATTTATTATTTATCCTCTTTCATGTTTTCCCTTATCCCGCAAACAGAACATAATGTGTGAGGTAATGCCTTCTTGGCCTAAAGGAGATAACTTCTTCATCTATGCGATCTTTCGGCCCCCCGCCTTCCACCCCTGTTTTACCTTTCGTATTCTGCGCAGTACACATTCGTCCACCTCTCTATCATAAGTAAGGCTCTCCGGCTGGCTCCCTACTATGTCTAGAGGTACCGAACCACGAGTCCAGTCATAGAAATTGATCCACCCACTATAAATTGACGGTACACCCGTTGCATACGCTACGTAGGAGACGCTACAATCCACTATTTACTTGCCGGTTGAAAATAGAATTAAACGCTTCTTTGTATCTCGTCAAGGTCGAAGTCTTCCTATCATGACTTCCTGATTATCTCTATGTATACCTCAATATCCATTCATACCCACACCGCTACGCACACAGCACGCACTACACTACACATCCAATCAACCACCACTAACTATACTTCTCATTAAGTATTATATATTATATATACTTCATTATATATCTCTATATATATTATATTATATAATACTTACATATTATTAATATTCATATATATTATTTTATACTTATCTTCTTATCATCTATTTATGTATTGTTGGATTCTTTTTTCAGCAGAAATGGTACTGAACTAAAAAACAAGAGGTAATCCAAAATTTTACCAGCACCAGGAATTGTGTCCAATGACAATGTAATAGGCTTATGGACAATCGAACTGCATATGTATTGACAGAGTCCCTTTGTTCTCTGTCTGCTCTCCTATCGATACCTTTATATACTTTCGTTCCTAAATATAACTCAATTTAGAGAATAATTTCTTATAATATATATAAAAATTATACTTTTATACTTACTTATTAAGTCCAAGCATCTTATATATAGTCTTATATATTGTATTTAAATCTTATACTTATATACATTACTTAACTAATCAATCTCGAGTCTATTTAGGTACATATATACCCTTTAACGTCCGCTCAAGGACAGTTCCATCCCCAGGTACGTCTCCAGGCAGCACTCGGGTCGTCTCCCAGATGACCTCTGCTATGTGCTTGAGTGTCTCTTGCTTGTGCTCGCTCTAGTGCTGTGGTGTCGTGTGGGTAGTGCGCGGTAACTCATCCGTTGATTGTCACCTTCCGTTGTTACTTTCCCCGTTTCTGTTGTCCCCTGCTTTCTCTCGCCTACGTTTAGCCGCGCTCGCTTTTTTCTAGCAAATATACCATTTACTGGGTTATCTTTCATCTGGCCCATTATCATTTCGGTCGTATTTTATTCGCTAAATTTGAGAGTATCTTCTTTATGCGTTTCTGGAAACAAAGGGTTTTTTCCTTTACTTTTCAACTTTTTGTTCTCCTACAATATACGATATACTATGCTAGATCTATTTCCGCCCTGATCATCAGAACTGTTCACCGGAGGTTATAGAGACTTGACAGCTTTTATGAGCTCCACATCAGTGCGAGTAGCACGCCCCTGATTTCTGGGTCTGACTCAGGGCTGGGATACTGCTGAGTACCCATGATGCTAGTTACTTCTAATATCTAATCGTGTCGCCGTCTATGTCAGAGTCTAGGCCTCAAGCAGCGTGACTCTAATTAGCGTAGATTTCCTCTAACTACTCCGCTGATTCGCTGCCCTCTTGGGTATTCCTACTGCTTAATACTTTATTATTTCATCATCCTTTGTGCCCCTCACTTTCTCTCTATTCTTATATACTAGCTTATCCTTCCTATTCCTCTTCTTCGAGGCTACCTTTTATTATTCTCACTCTACTCAATACTATTCCCATCGTGAGCAAACTATTTATATCTATAATGAAGATATTTTATGTACCAGTTAAGAGGAACAGTTGAATACCAGAATCTTCTAGCTGTTATTCAACCTATGACACGTGTTTATCCTGCGCTACTCCATTATGAGCGTTCTACCTTCTTGTCCGGTCCGCGACTACTAAGTAGTTCCGCGTCTAATCTCTCTCGTTTTGCATACGAGGCGTGATCCTTCTTGGTTGTACACTGTCCTTACAAACTTGTATGGTATTCACCTTTTATTCATACCTGACTCTTCTAGTCATCTCTTCTTCCCTTACGTTGCACAGCCATACTGATTATTTTAAATCGAGGTGTATTAGAAATAGGCTCGCATTTACCACTCACTTTTAGAGTTCATACATTACTATATCCAACACTCATCGTTCCTATATTAATTCACTCTCACTTTATAACTCCTGACATAACCATACTATTATAGCATATTCACACCTGTTACCACGTATAATATGATATATGACAAATATATGGCGAATCACTCCTTATCTTTCGCTCACACGATAATTATGATCTGTCTAGAGTTCTTAGTTCCTCTGGTGAACATTGACACGTAATTCTCAACTAGCTTCTCAGCAATTACTGTTGGTTCCATTCTATTCTCACCTGGACATCACTCACTGGGCGTTTGTGTGCGCTGCTATCTTATGACTCTAACAGCAGCTCGTCTACAGCTGTAGCTCATATTATACTCTATATCACAAATGCAATTATATAAGCACTATAAATAAAAAACTCAGTTCTACTCTGTACGAGGACATCAGCTACATGTTTGATTGCAAGAGAAGACTACTTCTTTCTAACCTCCCTTTAATCCTTCTCATCGTCCTGGAATGCTCTCCCGCTCTCACTTTGCTTTAACTTCCAGCCTTCTCTTCTTCTCTTTACATACCAACACACGACTCCCGCTCACGATTATTTCTTCGCTGTCTACTCAATCATCGATGTATATCTCTTTATGCCTGAGCGTTGAGCTTTAGCTCTCCATTCTTCCCCGTCTTTCCCATTCTGCTCTACTCTCTCTCTTTGCATAAATGTAAGCGTAGGTTCTTGTTCTCCTCGCTGTCTCATCTTCTCCTCTAATTTTTACGAATATTCTATACATGAAGTAAGATCTCTGATCTTATTCCGTTGTTGTTCGCTTCATACGATCGTATTAGTCGTATCAGACGTTTTTACCACATACGATACATCAGAACGTTACTAATTCATCTGTCTTTGAGTACACACGCGTTATCCAACCTCTACACTTATCCTCTCTCTTCGCCTGTACATCTCCTTACTGATATCGCGTCGTAACTGTCACAGTAAGGCTGTCACTCTAATTGCGTCAAACTTATTGCAACACATATATATAACGATGCTTTGAAAACCTCACTTACAATGTGACGGATCATGGTCTTGGGTCTAAAGGAGAACATGACACACACTGCACACGGTAAGTTAAGTGGTCTAAGGTGGCAAATAAAGATAATGAATATTATTTGCCTTGTACGACAGGTCGTGCTAGCGCACATTTTTACCATATGTGGGTCCTTTTACCTTTATCATCAAGTGGAAATTGTTTTCTCGCTGCGAAATTTTGCGAGGGAAGCGGTGTGACGAGGGGACGGCAGGGTTCCGAGACGTATATACCGACTACTATTTGATTGATAATAGGATCTAAATAAGTGAATTGATAGAGCTCAGGCTTATACAATAAGAAACTAACTCAACTACTCTACCCTACCTTATCTAATACTTATCTATGACATCTTCATACTCTGTGAAATGAAGTATTGAGGTGCACTCTTCATACTTTATGAATATTAATCCTGACCCTAGCGCTAAACTTAAAATAAAAGGGATTATAATGAATAATCGAGGCCTTAACCCTACTTGGTATCCGAATTGTTACTTAATAATGATTTATGTGTAGAATATTGAGAACACACAGGCTTGTTTCTTGTGCATGTTTCTAGCTTATTATACCACCTTATCTCTTCTGTGGAACTTCCCATCTTCAAGATCTGTTTTTTTCACTATGTACTTTTTTTCTCCATTCTCTATAAAGAGCCTCTACGTCTGCTTTTAGATCGGGCAACTTCGCCAACACTCTACTTTAGCTTTCAAACCAGTATCTTATTGATAGGTAAGATTTATGTAATATATTGAGCCGAATATTTTCGCCATGACTATGAATTAGTATATCTCACATAGAGTATTGACTGCGAGCAAGAACGCCGAAAAATTTCTGAGAAACATTAAAGGCATGATCTTCTGCTGTAACATATTAGAAGAGACATGCTTTAACTTCAATTATTCATATGTGAAATAATTTATTTCACACTATTAATCATAAGTACTTTGAAAGAACTTAGATGAGATTTATAATCACAGAATTGATAATCAGATAAATTTCAAAAATATACTTGCACTTTTCATAAATATATATTATATATTTTAAAAACGTTAACAGATAACAACACATTTTCGTTCAAAAAAAGCATATATATATTAAGATTAATGTATGCAAATCCTCATATAATTTAAATATTATTATTGCTAATTATATATATTAATATATTATATATATATATATATATATATAGTATATATATATATATATAAGTATATAATATTTATATATATAATATATATATATAAATATTATATATATTATATTATATATATATATATAAATTTTGTCATAATATATAATTATATATAATATTATTATATATCTTATATATATAATATATTAATTTAATATTATATTAATATATATTATATTTATATATATATATTAATTAATATACTATATAAATAATATAATAATATAGTATATATATATATATAATATATTATTAAATTTATTATAATACATAATTTGGATCGGTATTCCCCTTTATATATGTAGAGCATCAAGCAGATCCTAAATGACATGGCAGATCCCATTATGACGCGAGTATGATCGAGAGAGGAGTCATTCACGAAGTGAATTAGACATTCGCCACTCGAAAACCTCCCGCAATCGAAGCGATATTAAAATTTGCGCAAACTTATACCTCACTATAATATGTTATATATATATATATATATGATATTGATATATAATGTATATATAGTATATAATCTATATATAATATTATATATAGTATATCATATATTATGTTATAATATAATTATATTATTAAAATATGTATATAATACTAATATATATATATAATATATAATATATTATATATATATATATATTATATATATATATATATAGTATAGTATATGTATATATATTATATACATATATATAATATATTATTATATATATATATATATCTATTCTATATATTATATATATTATATATATATAATATATATATATATATATATAATTATATAGTATTATATATATTAGTAATTAGTAGCTATATATATATAGTATAATATATATTATATATATATTAATATATAAACTATATATATATATTATATATATATATTATATATTATAATATATATATATATAACTATATACTATATGTTATATATATATTATAGTAATATGTATATATATATATAAAAAAATCTATAAAGAATAAATATATATATTCTATATACTAACATACTTTATATAGCCAATAGCCATATAGATATTATATAATATATATATTATATATATAATATATATATATTATTATACTATATAATACTGTATATACTATATATTATATATTTATATAACTTCTTTTAGATATAACAATTTATTTTCTAAAAAAATAAGTTATATTATGATATAATAAATAAAAAAAAATTTAGATGTATACCGACGAGATTTGGGAATGTGAATTATTCTATTGAATATATCTCGCGCTCAAGAACCTGTTCCAATGCTGGAATTGCCAAGATAACTCAAGACTTATGGTTGGAATATTGCGTCATAAATATTTAACCCGGAGGTTACATATGCTATGTACTTTTATTTTATTCTGAAAAGGCAAAGATTGCCTGTTAAATATATAATAAAATTATCGTGAAGCAATGAACGGTGGTCATGTAGCGAAGATTAGTGAATAATATATAGTAATAATTTACATTTTTATTTAAAATATTTCAGTCACAAAATCATCTACATAGTCCAATATTTTACAACCTCATTATAGCAATTAATTATAATAAAGATAATTTTTCTAGTATCTGAAGGGGTCTACTAATGTGCAACACTAAGTGTCGCTGTCTTGTAGACCCGAATCTAGATTAATAAAATAAGTATAAGTATGAAGTAATAATAACAATAATAATAATAATTATATAACAATAATTAATATAATAATAATAATAATAATAATAATATAATTAATAACAATAATATAATAATAATAATAATAATTATAATAATAATAATAATAAATATAATAGATATAAATAATAATAATAATATAATAATAATAATAATAAATAATATAATTATAATAATTATAATTATAATTAAATTATATCTATTTGTATAGCTATAATAATAATAATAATAATCAATAATAATAATAATAAATAATATATAATAATAATAATAATAATAATATAATAATACTACCTACTAAATAATAATAATAATAATAAAATAATAATAAGAAATAATAATAAAATAATATAATAATAATAATAATAAAATAATAATGAATAATATATAAAAAATAATTAATAATAATAATAACATAATAATAATAATTCTAGAATAATAATAAAAATGAATAATGAAGAAATAATAATAAAAATAATAATAATAATATAATTAATATAATAATAATAATAATAAAATAAAATATAATATAATAATAATCATTAAATATAATAATGAGATAATAAAGAACAGCAACACACAATCAAAATTAATATACAGTAATAGATTTATTAATAAAAACAGATTAGATAGTAATATTTCAGTCAATATCTCATGTACGACAACAGTAATAATAATAATAATATGAATAAATAGTAATAATAATATTATACATCAAAATAATAATAATAATAATATAATAATCAATTCAAAGATTTGGGAATGATATAATAAAAATAATGTATATATTAATAAAGTTATAAGTAGCTATATAGTAGCTAGATACAAGTAATAATATATAATAATAAGTAATATAATAGATAATAATAATAATATGATAATATAATAATTATATAATAATAATAATAATAATAATAATGTATATAAAATACTATCCAAACGATTAATCAAATAACATGAACATGAGTTTGAGAGCCGACATACTCTTTTTATTGAGTCCAGTCCAGAGATAAATAATTAACAATAGAACGTATTATATACATAAAATAAATAAATATAATGATAACATTACAAGAAGAAAAATATTAAATATAGAAATAATTATAATAATTAAGAATATAATAAGTAATAATAATAGATGATAATAAGTAATAATAATAATAATAATAATAATAATAATAATATTATAATAATAATAATAATAATTAATAATAATAAAATAATAATAGTCAATAATAATAATAAATAATAAGTAATAATAAGTAATATATTAATTAATATAATAGATAAAATAATAAAATAACAAATAAAATAATATAATAATTATAAGAATAGAAATAATTATAATATAATATATCAATGAATAATAATAATAATCATACTATAATAAATAATAATAAAATAATGAATAATAATAATATGAATAAAATATATAATAATAATTAATCATAATAATAATAATCAATAATATATAATAGATAAATAATAATAATAATAATATGGAATAATAATTAATAAAATAATATAATGAATAAAATAGTAATTATTATTAGTACTTATTTATGCAGCGTTGTTTTGAGTTACGTTGTAAATGGCTAAATACTAGTACTAGTGATTAGTATATTTATTAATAGCTTTATTTTTGAGTCTTACATTGTAAATATTGATCTATAGAGAAATCTTTTCATTTTAGTTCTCCGAGGTAAATCGTTATAGACTTTAGCCAGTTTATAACTAACTGCTTGTCTAGCTTTGTCTAACCTATAGAAAGGAGGAATTTACGTGAGAACTATTTCTTAGATTTATGTCTCTTTGAATCTGATTATTATGCAAGTTAGATATTAGGAAGTTATGCCTTATTTAGTAGTATCTTGTGCTGTTTCTTTAAGAGACTAACTTAAATAGGTCTTCAAATTGTAATAGTTTTAAGATTTCTTTAAATAAAGGTGCTGTATGCTCATGAGAAAGTTTCTTAGTGGGCTTAACAGTCGGGATGCAGCGTTTTTGGCATCAAATACCCGAATGTAATTAGCTGATTTGCTAGCTATGCAATAGACTGGAAGGCAATATAATAGATGTGGGTGTTTTTGTGCATAGTATATAGCGTCTTCTTCAATAATATAACGGAATGAATTTTTTCAATTTTACTAGTATAACATACATATATTTCGCTAGTTTACTCTCTAGCTGTTGATATTTTCTTTGAATGTCATTTTTTTCATCTAACGTACCCCAAGTATCTTAGCATTTGTGACTCTTTTCAGTTCAACTCCTTTTATTTTTACTTTTAAGATTTGAGTTAATTAGTTTTTGTTGCTTATTTATTTGTTATGACGTTTTTTTGCAAGTTTAGTGAAAGTTTATTGGAATCTATCCATGTGGTGATCTTATTTAAGACGTCTGCTGCTTTTAGTGATTGTGTAGCCGGGTATCTATCCTTCTAATTATTATAATTGTTTAATATCAGCAAATGAGACCATGAAAGATTCGTGTGAATTAAATTCATCATTTGAAATAACAATGTAAATAATAATGGGCCAAGAAAGATCTTGTGGAAACACGCAGTTGTCTTGTAGTGGTCAGAAGGCATTGTTTTCACTATTTTCACATGTACCTGAGATCATTCCACTAAGATATGTTTTAAATCATTGTAGTGTGTTTCCCTTTATTCCCATCTTATTCATTTTGTTATGTAGTATATCATGATCTATTGGATCAAAGCTTTTGTAAGATCCAATAATATAGTTGCAGTTTGAATTTTATTTTCTATATTGTCATATATTTTTTTCAGTCAAACAAACAGGGCTTTAGTTGTTGATTTGTTCTTTCTAAATCCCTAAATTGAAAAGCATTTGTTAATATTATTCCGTATTAAGATAAGCTTATTTATGTCGATTTATAACTATTTTTTCAGCATTTTGCTAATGGTATGCCTGTAACTTGAATCGTCTATAGTTTTTAGGAATCAGTTTTATCACCCTTTTTATGCGCAGGTGTGACACGTGAGACTTTTAAGATTTCTGGGAAAATTCCCTTGTTAATGAGATGTTAAAGAGAGTCTTTTAGGGGCGAGCGCAAGTGAGTCGCTATGATTTAGTAGAATGTGATGGGAATGGTATACGTACACATTTCTTACTTTGTAGTCAGTAAATGACATCGCTTTTGACTTCTGAAACCGTAACATTTCAAATGACAATTAGAGAGAACGTACTCTCCCAATAGGTTCACATGAGTGTATGCCTAGTGGCATGTTTGGTACTTTAGATTTGCCCATCTATTTACCGAAGTTAATTTGTTTAAGTTTCATCGGCAATTTCTTTTTTTTTTTTTTTGGTTGTTTAATATTTCTACTTTTTGTTTATTTCATTTATTTTGCTTTTTTTGAGTTACTTTTGTTGACTAGATCATTAATTAATCCCCAAGTGATTTTGGGTCTTCAATATTCATTTTAAATTTACTATTAGTAAAAAATTTCTTTTTGCTTTCTTCAAAACAACTTTCAATTGTTTCTCATACTTAATTATATAATGGAAAATGGTATGAATACCGTCCTTTAGTAATTTCTGTGAGTTTAGTTTTTTGACTTAATTGAGTTTTCTTATACTTGTTTAGTCCATTGGATTTTTAATCCTCTTCGATCCTAATGTTTTGCTTTTTCAAGGATTTGAATCATTCTAACTTGTTTTTAAAGAGTTTAATAAAGCAGGTAAGTTAAAACTCTTTACTCTCTCATTCTGATAATGTTGAAAAGTCAACTTCATTTAACTACTTAATAAAAGTAATCATGGTTATTACTATCGTCCTGCCTATAATTTATGGTAGTAAGTGTTCGTGTTTTTATTATGTAAAATTTTACCATACAGGGGTAATGATCCGTCATATTCTGTTTTTATGTACCAAGAAGATTTGATATCAGCGTTCGAGGTTACTCCAACAACAGTGATCAACTAAGAGTTGGGTTCTGTCGTCATTGTTATTTAGGGCGGTAGGCACTCGTTGATGTAGTTGATCAGGCGTTTGACAGTCATTCATATCTTGCATAGCGCTTGCTGGCCGTAGCGAAGGCTATTTTTTTACCTACATCAATGGTTGCAGTCCAGCAACGTTACCTACTTCGTGTTATGCCAAGGTATCGTATGGATTGTAAATATGTCAAGTGAGTTAATGAAATTCAATTCTCGACGCCATTAGGTGGTGGTTATACATCCCGACTATCAGCATATCATGAAAGGATTGTTTTTCAATTCGAACTGCCAAAGGAGTTTTCAATAGTTTCGTCAATTTTAGAAAATATTATTTTTGGGTTATCACATATAAATCATTTTTTTATGAAAATGAGAGTCCTGGGCGGTCCCCCCTCTCTTGTTGTGTGTTGGGTCTAGACAAGAGTGAATCCAGTATATCGCCTTTTTACAGATGCTGACTTCGTATTGTGGTTCATTGTAGAGGGAATCGCTCGCTCAACACCGGCGAACCTCAGAGGGATTAAGATATGGGCAAATGCAAACGATAATGTAGAGAAATTTCCTATCATAACATGTTTTTTGGAGGCTCTTAATCATTAGAAATGTAGTAAGCGAATTATTTAGTTCGTTGGTTATATTAGCTTTGTCTTGATCACATCTGGGAGTGTATGTCAGCTATGTCGTGTTGAATTTAGCTAGAAATGGAAGGTTCTTCCAATTCCCTAGTTTGGAATATAATATTAGATACATGAATAATAATTAATAATCATAATAATAAAATACATAATAATAATAATGAATAAATATGGAATAATAATAATAATAGATAAGAATAAGTGGAATATTAAAATAGCTTAAAGAGTGATTAATAGTTAATCGGACATAGTGGCAAATTATTCTGTTAAATATTAACAGAAAGATCAGATATGAAAGTAACAGATTGATATGCCCCAAAATGGTAATTCAATATCCATGTGCCGTGGTTTATCATAACAAAGAGTCAACAGGTTCTGATTTAAGGTACTAAAGGTTCCCATGGTCATAGCGCAATTTCAAGATTATGTCACTTAATTCATGATGTAATAATAGATAATAGGTAGGTAAATAATAAGTAGGTGGATAGGTAGATAGATAGATAGATAGATAGATACATAGATTGATAGATTAGATAGATAGATATATAGATATGATACGATAGATTAGATAGATATGATAGATTAGATAGGTCATAATTGATGGTAGATAGGTAGAACAACAAATAACTTGTGCAAACCTCCTCCGACAGCGACCGTCGCAGTCAACACTTTCGATCTTTTCACATTCACTTGAGAGTCGACGAGACGTACTTTCTTTCTTCTTGTTTAAGCTTCGCTAAAGAGTGAAAGGATATCTATCACGTTTGTTCTACAAATGTCCAATGTACACAGATACCGATAGATAGATAGATAGATACCGATTATGATAGATAGATAGATCAGATTAGATAGGATAGATAGATAAGATAGATAGATGATAGATAGAGAGAGCCGACGACGATAGATAGATAGATAACGGATTAGATAATAGATAGATAGATAGATAGATAGACTAGATAGATAGATAGATTGATGATGATGATTGATTGATTGATTGATTGATTTGATTTATAGATAGTGATAGATATGATAGATAGAGAGATATGAGTAGATAGAATAGATAGA
>JABUQX010016443.1:42500-45555 GCA_015478945.1 Trachelipus rathkii | reverse complement strand
ATTTATATATATATATATATATATATATATATATATATATATATATATAATGAGATTAATTAAAATTGCAAGCGAAAAACGGTTTCCAAAGAAAATTTAAAAAATACCCGATATATGGCAACAACGCCAAACGAAGAGCAGGCTCGCCTGTCCTAATATCATTGCAAATATAGGATATATTTTATTTCAGCTACGCGTACCTTAGGTAGGCAAGTTATGCAGTAGATAGGCAGGCAAAGCATAAATAGCTCATTTTTTGTTTATATTTCTTTAAGATTTTGTAGTTTAATTTTCTTATGGTTTCTTATTATATTAACATTTTTTATATTTTTTATTTGTTTTTTTTATTATTTTTTTTTTTCCTTAAAAATAAGAAAGACACTGCCTACCCACCCTATCCCTTAACTACGCCACTGATATATATATATATATATATATATATATATATATATATATATATATATATATATATATATATATATATATATATATATATATATATATATATATAAATTAGCAAGTTAAAAAAAAATTAAAAATTAGCTATACACTTTAAAATCATTATTGAAAATATTGTTCATATACTATATGTATGCTTTTGATGCTATAAATCTAACCCTAACTCAGTGTAGCTAACGTAACCTAACCTAACTTAACGTAACGTAACCTAACCTAACACTAACCTTAACCTAACCTAACCTAACCTAACCTAACCTAACCTTCCTAACCTAATAAAACCTGAATAAATTAGGCTAATTTCTCTCTCTCTCATATATATATATATATATATTTTATATATATATATATATATATATATATATATATATATATATATATATATATATATATATATATATATACTGGTATATTACTATATATTATATATATATATATATATACGATATATGTAGATATATATATACGATATATAGATTCTTACTCCACTTAAGAAATTATTAAAATATATCTAGAATGAAATGAAAACGGAAAAAAAAGACAAATCAAATAACCTCTTTAAAGTTTTTGAGTTTCACAATTCAACAATAAATTCGTAGGGAGAAATAAAAAATTTCCCAAAATATGTTAGGGGAAGTTAGGGTATTTTGTGTTTTCAAAATTAGTCACTACAAATGCACTTAAACATATATATATATATATATATATATATATATATATATATATATATATATATATATATATATATATATATATATATATATATATATATATATATATATTTACTATATATATATATATATATATATATATATATATATATATATATAGGGTTCAGCCTCCCGAAAGCAACATGCATGTAACAAAAAACTAAAACAGCTACAGGAAAATAAATAAAATTTTATTAATCAGGAGACATTTCATCCATGAAATTAAAAAAAAAAAATAATTATAAAAAAATTAAAATTGTTAAAAATGTTGGAAAATCTGTATGATAATGATCATTTTTGAGAAGAACGAAGGAGCTCCATGCTACGAGAGAACGTTAAGGTTGCCAAATGTCGATTTTTTTAACTAAAAGAAATCCCAAGGGTAAACCAGAAAGATGGACAGAGTCGGGGTTTCTCGGCCTACCGGGGGACCTCTGTCCCTCCGTCGGCTCGAACCCCCTAAAAAGGAAATAAAAAGAAAAATTAACATTTTCTCCAGAGCCTAATAAAAAAACAATATTTGGAAACTCTTGCTCTCGTAGTACTACTGCAGAAATGGAAGGTTAAGAGAGAGTACGCTGCCAGCCCTAAGATTATACTAATATTTAAGGTGTTATTAATAAATATTAGAATAAAATAATTTTTTTTTTAAGTTTCATCGATGAAATTGCTTGCTGAAATCAAAAATGTTATTTATTTTCTTGTAGATGTTATAGTTTTTTAGTTACATGCATGATGCTTTCGGGAGGCTGGCCTATATATATATATATATATATATATATATATATATATATATATATATATATATATATATATATATATATATATATATATATATATATTAAATGTGTATGAGTATTCGGGCCTGGATTCCATTGCAGAAATTTGACATTTTTTTCCGGTTCCGGTTCCGGCCGGAATTTTTCAAAATTCCGGCCGGAACCGGAATTACTAATTTACTTCTGAGAAAAAATTTGCTGGAAGAGATTTATTTTATATAACCCATAGCCCATCTTTTAACAAAATATAATAGTAGCCTTGTGTAGTATTCATACAGTGCATCACATACCTACAGTATTATTTAAATAAAGTTTACTCAAATACCTCAAAATATAGCCACTGATATTTCTTTTTTTCCTTTTTACACTAACTGACTCGCTGTCACTTTCACTTTCTTCAAACTTATAAAAACTAAGTAACATTGCAGTAATTTCTTTTCTTAATGCTCCTGATGATTTTGAGGTACTTGGCAAATCTAAGTTTATTGCAAATAATGCTCGTTTCTGAAAATGATCATCGCCTGAACCTTCTTCTGTACTGCTACTACTATTATCAATTTCTACCTTCAATTATTTGCATATTTCTTCAAGCATCCATTTTCTACTCAATTCTCTTATTTCAGTAGAAAATAAAGTCAGTTAGTATCTTGGGTTTACTAGTCTACTACAGTATTTAAAACAATTATCTTGTTTTGATATATATCTATTGATCCTTTCTCTTCCTTTTTATTCATAAATCTAAATTCTAATGCCTTCTTCAGCTCTTCTTTATTCTCTGCTGTCATCCTCAGAGTTTGAGATATGCTGGAGAGCTCAAATATGTAGAATAATTGATGATATAATTGATTTTGCCTTATAGTTTCCGTAACCATGAGAAATGGTTGCAAAACTCTTAGAATTTTTTCAAGTATTTGCCATTTATTAGCAGTCAAAGCTTCAATGATTGATTGTTCTATAATATAAACTTGCAGAGGTTTTTTCAAACATTCAATTCTTTCTAGAATCAAATATATGCTATTCCACCTTGTATTAACATCTTGAATTGGCATAAGTGGGCTTGCAAGATGTGGATCCAAGTCTCTTTGTATTCTTTTAAGTTCATTACAGCTT
>JABUQX010016443.1:0-30000 GCA_015478945.1 Trachelipus rathkii | reverse complement strand
CATGGCATCCCTGTTTTTCAGAATAATATTTTTTTATATATCTGAAGGTTGGTGCGAATAAGGTATATTATGTTCGCCAAACTATTTTATAGACTAATATATAATTTTGAAGTATCGAAAAGCGGATCAGGTGATAATTTTAATTGAGAAGAAAGGAATCCCTGATGTGATTATATTGTACGAGTGAAACTTCACTTAGATAATTGAGAGCTTATTCACTAAATATTTATATAGATATAAACAAAGCGTGTGCAATGCATTAATGGGAATGAATACAATAGTGATTGTTATGGATAAAGTACTTTTGATGTACTTTGCAATCGTTTGTTTTTTTTATATGATAAATTTAAACTGCGATATAGGCGAAAGAGAAGTTTTAAAACAAAATCATATAGTCATCATATTGTGTATATATGTGGATACGTTTGCTCATGTAAACAGTTGTATAATGTATAAACTAATTAAAATTTTACTTTTCATATTCATTTAGAAAAATGCAATACATAAATATGAAAACCCTCATATAATAATTGTGTATGTGTTAGGGTGTGCGTGTCATGTCCCACCACGGTACGGAAGCTTATCTATTCGTAAACATTAAACACGTTTTTATACAAAATTACGAACACACATTCAAAGGAATTTTAGTTTTGTTAATCTAAATGTCGATCTTCGTGTAATTGAAGTTCTTTAAACGTACAGTATATATAAAAAAAAAGTTCTTGTCTTTTATGTTCAAAGTTTATTAATTATATAGCTAGAGGCCTGATAAGGCATTTTGGTTGTTTCCGGGAATTATCTAATGACCTGATTGGCGGTTGCCACAAAGGGAATTATCTCCGCAGTCAATGAAATTTTACTGAATAATTAAAGAGTTACTAAAGTTCTTTGACAATTTTGACTTTTTTTCTGAGTAATGGAAAAAAGATATAGGAAAATTGATAAATGAGGGAATGGAAATAGAAAAATTTATAAATAAAAAAGAAACTTAAAAGATTAAGTCACATAAAAATTGAAACTCCTTAAAATAAAAAAGAAAAAAAATTAAAAAAAAAAATTAAAATAATATAAAATTAGAAAATAAAATATTGAAGAGCGAGAAATAAAAAAAGCCCAAAACCAAAATCAATTTACAATTTAGAACGAAACTCAATTCAAATTTATCGAACTGTGTATTAAGTTTCAGACTTCGAACTCCCTCTTTTCAATCCCATCCGCCGTCCCCTCACTTCGCGAGGATCCCCTCGTCTCATTTGACCTGAACTTATTTCCTTTTTTTTTATCAAGCCAAGGAAGAACTGATTAATTTTTAGAGGTTTATTTGCCCTTAAAAGAACTTTTCCTCTTTTGTGTCTCTTTTCTTCGTGTCACCTCGACCCGATTTGAGTGACGAATTGTGCAGACCCTTTTCAGCTCAGAGAATGAGGAAAGAAAGAAGAAAATGTGGGGAACGAGGAAAAGAAGAAGAACAACAACAGCAAGAACCAGAAGGAAAGAGTGATTATGAGGAGGAGAAAGAGGAAAAGGAATAGAAATTAGAAAGAAAAGGAGAGGAAGAAGGAAGAAAGGAAGGAGGAGGGAGGGAGGAGGAGGAGGGAGGAGGAGGAGGAGGAGGAGGAGGAAGGAGGAGGGAGGAAGGAGGAGGGAGGGAGGGGAGGAGGGAGGAGGAGGAGGAGGAAGGAAGGAGGAGGAGGAGAGGGAGGAAGGAGAGAGAGGAGGAAGGAGAGAGGGAGAGGAGAGAGGAGAGAGAGAGGGAAGGAGGGAAAGATGATTGAAATGACCGCCCGACCAAAGGAAGAAGAGAGGAAGGAGTCACCAATACCCAAACAAAAATAGAACCCTATACCCATGTGAAGAAGAATGAATAATATCCAGACTCTTCATCATAACATTAGGGACAAACAGACCCCACTTCCAATAACTTTCAAGAAAACAATGCCCCACTCCCCTGCTTTAAATCAATGATTAAAAAGTCAATAAAGGAAATATCTTTCAATGAGAGTCAAGCAAATGAACTTATTGAAAAAAAACTAACATTATATTATTATTATTATTATTATTAATGTGTGTATTATTATTATTATTATTATTTTATTGTATTATTATTATTATTATTAATATTATTATGTATCATTATCATTATCATTATCATATTATCATTTAATATTATTATTGTATTATCATCACCAATCCATATGTTTTCATTATTATTATTATTATTATTATTATTATTATTATTATGTATTGAATTATTATTACTACTTCTATTATTATTAATATTATTACATTATCAAATTATTATTATTATTATTATTATTATTATTATTATTATTATTATTATTATTATTATTATTATTATTATTATTATTATTATTATTATTATTATTATTATTATTATTATTATTATTATTATTATTATAACACAATGTAACACATATTTTGCTTATCTATATTTTTTTATGTTTTTATATGTATTTTGTGGCGCTGAGTTCAAGAATCACAGTTTTTGCACGTCTTCGATAGTTTTTGAGATATTTGTACCTTCATATTTGCTACTTATATACTCACCATTTCTCTGTGGCAGCGTTTTTGTGTGATATATTTCAATATTATAATGATAAATATAACAACATTAAATGTGTTTTCCTTTATTGGATGGTGTTTGGTAGGTAAAACAAAAGTCAAAAAGGACAATACCGTTATGACATTGAAATTAAAAGTATTTTGATGGTAGAGATTTTCTAGAGTGAAGAATTTGATTTTTTCTGAGTACTGACCATATACTGTATATTCTCCCATCATATCAGTATCCCATCGCCCTTGGTATCTTTCTATTGTTGTGATGTCCTGATGAAATATCTCGCCATACTCCTCGCTGACGTCACCTAAGTTTTCTCGGAAGAAATCTAGGTGTGAATGCAAGAAATGTACCATTTTTTTCTGAGTACTGACCATATATATTCTCCCATCATGGCAGTATCCCATCGCCCTTGGTATCTTTCCATTGTTGTGATGTCCTGATGAAATATCTCGCCATGCTCCTCGCTGACGTCACCTAAGTTTTCTCGGAAGAAATCTAGTTGTGAATGCAAGAAATGTACCTTTAGAGACATACGACAACCCAGTTCCTTGAGGCTTTCAATAAGCTTTGCTACCAACTATTTGTAGCTAGGATCTTTGTGATTTCCTAGAAATCAACGAACTACACCACGAATTGCACACAAAGCTTCTCTTTCAACATTCGTCATCGTTCTTTCAAGTTTTTCCTACTTGAGGTCTTATTGGGGTCCAACAAATATGCCACCCTTGATCTTAGGATCGTATAGTTTGGGAAACATAAGACGTATTTCCTGAAATGCTTCTCCTTCATGATTTAAGACCTTCACAAACTGTTTTACCAATCCAAGTTTAATATGAAGTGGAGGTAATAAAACTTTGTTCGACTCAACCAACGGCTGTCTGAGAATATTTAACTTTTCTTGCTGAAGTTCTTCAACTCGTGGTGGCCAATGAACTTTCTTACAATGTTCATCATCAGCTCTGCTATCCCATAGGCAAAGGAAACATGAATATTTTGTGCATCTCCCTTTCAAACTAAGCAAGAAGGCAAGCATCTTGAAGTCACCACAAACATCCTATTGGAAATCAGCATAGCGCATTTTGTCAAGAAGTTCTTTAACACTATCCTAGGTTTCAATCTTCTGTACGGAGTGTGCAAGAGGCAAAGATGGATGTCGATTTCCATTGTGTAGCAACACTCTTTTGAGATTTTGCGTTGAACTATCTATGAACATCCTCCATTCTGCAAAATCATGCTTCAGTCCAACAGCAGTAAACAAACCATTCACATATTTATAAAAGCACAGGTTCGTCACTAATATGGTAGTAGATTTCAAACTCCTCATGTCGTTTCCGGTACATACATGCCCTGCTGTCGTCCCTTAGTAGATTCCATTCCTTCAGCTTTGATGTTAACAGTTCAGCTCCTGACTTTGTGATATTTAAATCCCTGATCAAATCATATAGTTCTTTCTGACTTGGAAAGTGACACTCCGAAGTCGTTCTTGGTATGAAAGATTCTTCAATTTCTTCGTTACTGCTACCTGTTGATTCTTCAGATGAAATATCCATAGCATCTTCTGTCTGCAAATGGGGAGGTAAGTATATAAAGCAATGACACCAGAGACTTGAGTAACATTAGTATAACATGTATTTTTAGGAACATGAATAGGTTATAACGACTTCATGTAAATCAAAAGTAATAATACGGTTAGACAATATGAGGAGAAATATATTTACGTATTCTGGTGGTTGAGGTGCTAGTAAGCTGTCATCATGTGGGACAGGTACTATAGATGATGGTATGTCTGGTACGTTAGAGCTCTTCTTCCTTTACCTTTTCTGTACTTTGTAACATCAGTCATACAAAAGTAGCAGTCATCATGATGACCATACATTTCTAGAGTAGATCGGCAGCTTACACATGTTACGTGAGGTACCCATGACTTGTCCCGGCCACCCATGAGCATTTCAAAATAAAGTCTGCACCCTATGCAGAATTTGTCACCTGCCACGATCTTATTGGATACCTGCTTTTTGCCAATATGGTAACCACATACATAATAAAAAGCATCTGGGGAATTTTTACATACAGTACTCTAGTAGCCATCATAAAATGTTACTAATATATTTATTAATTAGCTATCTGTCTGAAAGAAAAATAACGAAACATACATCAATTAGCGGAGGATAGCAAACATTACAATGAATGCTAATCATGAATATTGATGTATCTCTGTAACGGTCGATGATACAGAAAAACTGATTATATTTATAAATCAGCGCAGATAATTTATTAAGAAAAAGTAAAAAAAAAAAAACACAATAAACAAAAAATATTTAAATTTTGTTACATTTGTAATTATTATTATTATTATGTATGTGTGTGTGTGTGTATGTATGTATGTATTATTATTATTATTATTATTATTATTATTATTATTATTATTATTATTATTGTTTTCATTTACTTATACAACACCATTATTAAAAATGTTTACTTATTTCTTATACGGGAAGTTCTTTTTGAACATAATTTTTTTTCTCTCTCTCTCTCCATATATATATATATATATATATATATATATATATATATATATATATATATATATATATATATATATATATACCTGCTATATATATATATATATATATACTACTAAGATATTGGGAACTGGTGAAGAAAAGATCTGAAAATAATGAATAAAAAAATGGTTCGAGCTTACCAGAAAGATAGTGTATCAATAAAGAAGAACAAAAAATTACCGATAATAAGAGTAGGAATATAAAAGGATGAGATTTGGGAGACATAAAATAAGTACATTGTAGAGTATTTAGAAGTGGGAAACATTGAACGGAGAATGACCACCCAATTGTGAAGGAAAAAAGCTGATGCTCTTATCCTTAAGATTAATCCTGAAAAATCAGTAGATAAGATGGAATTCAGACATAAATTTTTAATAGTTTTGGAGATTTTTCTGTCAATAAGGTGATATGTCAAACAGATATGGTCTATGTTACCTGAAGATGCTACACATCAAATGTATAACTAGGTCGGTATTTATTGCAATACAATAAATTCAGAGAATGTTAAGCTGTCAAAAATATCATATACACTTGGTATCATGATCATGTAGCAAAAATCTTTGTAAGGCAATGTCGATAAGTAGAAGAAATAAAATTAGACTACAAATTTTTGGTGAAGAGTTTGTGTGATATTAAGTCGGAATTTATAAGATACCTCATTTTTGTTCTGAGAATGATGGCAGAGAGCTATAAAGGTCGGGCAAAACCTTACTATATATATATATATATATATATATATATATATATATATATATATATATATATATATATATATATATATATATATATATATATATGCTATACTGCCTATATATATATATATATATATATATATATATATATAATAATTATTGATATGTATCGTCATCGTCATGGAAATTAGTGATGGGACGATTAATCGTCATCGTCAAAATCGGCATATTTTTCTCAATCGTCATCTTCATCGTCAATTTTTGCCGATTATTTTGTCGATTAATTGAACAAATATTAAGAATTTTGGATAATATTAAAATAATAACATTTTTACAGAGATAAACACAGTTACTCACGGGCAGGCTAATCCAAGGAGGGAGGTGGCCTTTCATTTAACGTCAAGGCAGGACGGAAAGCCAAGACCATGGGAGAATAAACGTTCCCTTAGACCAAGTACATATATATATATATATATATATATATATATATATATATATATATAGCAATATATATATATACCTTGCTGCTGCTTTTTATATGTATATATAATATATATATATATATACATACATATATATATATAGTATATATATATATAACACTGCTATAACTACTGCTGCTACTGCTACTGCTGTAACAAATATATATATATATATATATATATATATATAACATATATATATACTTCTGATTATGGTATGCCCTTGACGTTCCGAGGTGCTAATGGTTCGCCTTTTTGTTCTGCGTTCATATCCACACTCATCCTCCAAGACAACATCTTAGAGACACCATCTTTTATCCATATATCATATACAATACTTATATTCACACCCTCTTCTAGACAACATCTTATAAACATCCCTATCCATATATCCCCCTATGTGTGGGGAAAAATTGCCGATATCCATATGTCCTGCATGTCATAGAAGACAACTAAGTGATGGTGGTAGTTAAGGTTGGCTGCCTACTACCACTTATCTTTTGCCAGGAATGTAATGCATGCCATCAGAAAAGGTCGTGATCGCAGTAAGCGGCGTTCTATCTTTCGGCGAAAATAACATGAACCGTATGGATACATGGAATGTCAGAGGAATAAATGTTGAGAGAAGAGGAGAGAGGGGATGGATGTATAATTAGAAAGGGCAAATTTGATTTGCCAGCTGTGACTGAAACAAGATGGAAGGAAACGTTGAAAATAAGTGGTGTGGTGTGAAATGTGTTTTGTGTTGGTGTGGAAAGAATGAAAGGGATAAAAAGATTTGCAATTCTGATGAGTGACTTGTGGTAGGGAGTATTTTAGATTTTGTGTGTGAGTGCTAGAATTCTAAAGGTTAAATTTAAAGTTTGAATAGGTAAAAAAGTATGTGTGGTTGCGATCATACGTTCCATCTGAGGGTAATGTTGAAGAGTGCGATTTTCTGGGATAATCTTAATGATGTTTTGGATGAGTAGGGGATTTAGTTCATTTGCCATATCTGCCCACCTAAGGATTTTTTTTTTACAGTTGTCACCACCACTCATAGTCAGGCCCTATTCAAGGAGTGGGTGTAGTACACTCAAAAGAAGTTCACCCTCTTGCCCAAATTACGCAGATGAGAGCAGACGCAGTTTTTAAAGTGAGGAGATTAAATTCAGCAGGACATACAGAAGATGGAAGAGAATTCCACAGAACAGGGTGGCGGGAAAGGAATAAAGAACCACAGTGAACTGGCCTGGGTTACCAATATCCAACACAAAACTTGTGCGCAGATCTGGCACTTTCCTTGTGCTACCGAGGGCGTCGTAAAAAGGTGGTGGTACGTGAAGTTCCCTCGAGCACTTGCAGCCCACTGGGGTGCCTATAGAATAGAATTAAAGCACC
Source organism: Trachelipus rathkii (assembly GCA_015478945.1). Taxonomy (NCBI): domain Eukaryota; kingdom Metazoa; phylum Arthropoda; class Malacostraca; order Isopoda; family Trachelipodidae; genus Trachelipus; species Trachelipus rathkii. Next base: position 22,301 of record JABUQX010016443.1, on the reverse strand, counting down.
AACAGAACGGTTTATAAACACTTTTGGCCTTTGACTGACTTGACCTTATCCAAAAAGCTGGGTGATACAGAGTTTCCCCCAGATATGAGAGCAGTACTCCATACAAGGGCGGATGAGACCCTTGTATAGCTGGGGCAACAGAAGAGAGAAAAAAAGTCTCGCAGTCTAAACAAGAACTCCCAGTTTCTTTGAGACCCCCTCATATGGGGCGTTGTGACATGGGGTTTTCCAAGACATTTTTGTTTATGTTAAGGTCAGGATGTTTTATATTGTCCAACCAGGAGAGACAGAGAGAACCGTCCGAGAGAGATGGGAAAGTTAGAATGCACGTTTTAGAGAAGGAGATTTGCAGAAATTGGGTTTTAAAATAATTGAATTTCACAAGGTTGAAGATGACCCCATCCGGAAATTCTATCCAGATAGCGACAATAGGGTGGAAGGAATTGGACGAGGCAATTCTAGAGAGTAAAAAGGAAAGCAGAACTGAAATGAGTTGAAGAATGAAGGGTCAGAGTCATCGGTATATGAGGTGGATAGAGTTAGATTTTCATTAATGAAAAGTAGGAATAAAGTAGGAATGAACAGAACCCCTGAGGAACACCACTATTGGCAAGAAGAAGAAAGAAGTCGCCCATCAACAGCAGCCGATATCTAGAGATTTGAAATAAAACTAGACATAATTAAGCAAGAAGGAAACCCAAAGGAGGGAGCTTAGAGCAGTGACGCGTGCCACCCCCGGTCAAATGCTTGAATATGTCAAGCGCGCCACCACGCAAAGTCTTCCGTATTTAAGAGCGCTTGAAAATAAATCGGTTGAATAGGAAAGTATATCGCCAGTGAACCTCTAGCGCTGAAAGCCGTACTTGCTATCGGAAAGAAGGGAATGAATTTCCAGAAAGGTCTAAGAAGTGAGGATTGAGAAAGGGTTTCAAAGATCTTAGATAGAGTACTAACACAGGTGAGAGCTATAGTGCGATAGTTGGAAGGATCAGAACGACTTCCTTTTTTCCAGAATAGGTTGGACATGTACGAGCTTCAACACTGAGGGAAAGTGCTAATATTGAGGAATAGAGAATATAGTTGAACGAGGGGAGGGGATAGCACGGAAGCACACTCCCTCAAAACTTGGGGGAGGAATGCCATCTGGAGCCACCGTCTTCCCTATCCCCTTCATAGATTTCCAGGGGCCTATACCCTCCCGATCCAAATGTAATCTGAGGCAAAAACATAGGACACATGAGAGGAAAAGGAGGGAGGAGAGGAAATGCCAGGAATCGTCTAGGGTTGAGGTTGAGTGGGAAAATAAGGAGGCCAGAAGAGAGATTAGCCTTTTCAGTTGGAATTAACAACAGAACCATCATAGGAAAGGGAGAGAGTTACTAAGAGATGTTTTTGGCAAGAGGCCAGAAAGATTTGTCAGTAGGAGAACAAGGAGGTAGACCACTTTCGTTTGATGAAAGCCCGCTTTGCTCGTCGAAGAGTATCCCCGCAAAGATTTCTAGCTGGATAGGAAATTGGCGAGAGTGATTGGAGAACGAGAACTTTTCCACCCCGATACGCACTGTCTCTAGCCTGAATGGCCGAGAGAACAGCACGATCGAACCATGGTTTATGAGGGAGAAAGATTTGGTTGAAGGAAGGAATGAACTTGCTAGTCCCATCAACGATTACAGCTCCCTCACTTGTCTTTTAAATATTTATACATCCATCATTATTCCTAACTGAGGGTAGGTAATTTGCTATCATCTGCAAACTTGTAAACCCACATTTAAGTCCCTAGTCTAAATATTTTATACATATATGAGGAACAACCACTTGACCTAAAAATCGTTACGGACCACAAACATGTCTCCTCCCTTTCCATTAATAAATACTTTTCATATTCATTAATTATTATTATTATTTTTATTATTATTATTATTATTATTATTATTATTATTATTATTATTATTATTATTATTATTGTATATTATTATTATTATTATTAATATTATTATTATTATTATTGATATTATTATATTGTTAATATTATTATTATTAAAATTAAGACTTAAGGAATCAAAAATTTTTGCTATCTTAAATAATTTCGGAGGTTGAACCCCTGACCCACCACCCTGTCTACTACATTATATATATATATATATATATATATATATATATATATATTAACTATAACATATATATATATATATATATATATATATATATATATATATATATATATATATAATAACATATACTATATATTCTTATACAATTAGAAACAGATCAAATTGCTATGTATATATATATATACCCTTGTAACCATATATATATATATATATATAACCAACCAATATAATATATATATATATATATATATATATAGAGAGAGAGAGAGAGAGGAGAGAGAGAGAGAGAGAGAGAAGGAGAGAGAGAGAAGGAATTTTTTTAAATATATTTTTCAAATAATCGTCATCATCAAATCGTCATCAGCATCGTCATCGTCAAAATTTACTATAATCGTCATCATCATCGTCATCTACAAAAAGATCAATACCCCCTGCGAGACATATATATATATATATATATATATATATATATATATACTATATCTTATATATATATATATATATATAACTATATATACTATCACTAACTCTTTCTTATATAGTATATATGAAATGTATATATATGTATAATATCCAACTATCAACATATATATATATATATATATATATGTAATAATATATATATAACATATATATATATATATCTATAACTGCTATATATATATATATATATAGCTTAATATATATATATATATATATATGAACATATATATATACTTATATATATCTATATATATATACATATATATATATATATATATATGCTCAGCATCCTAACCAATATTATATAATATATATATAACAACAACCAATATACACATATATAATAACAATAATAATAATATAGCCTAACCAACATATATCTAATAATATATGTAGCATATATATATATATATACGCGTTATATCTATATATATATATATATATACGCCATATATATAGCATAACCCATGCTTCTCAAAATTTCAGTGTGCTATATATAATATATATATAACTATAACTATAACCCTTAACATATATACTTATGCATATATGTATATATATATATGTAGCATACTATGTACTGCTGCTGCTGCTCCAACAGCATATATAATAACATATATATATATATATAGCCAACGCCATGCTGCTTATGCTATACTCTATTATATATACTATATATATATTATTAACTATGAAAAAGCTTTCGAATAAGACAATGGCTTAATGAAATTGATTGAAAGGATTTAAAATAATTATGAACATTTATCAATTTTAGTTGACTGTTGTTAAAGTAAGAAATAATAAATCAGAGTGACAGTGTATTTATTGAAAGAAGTATCTGACAATTTTTTATAATGTTATCAGATTTGTTTAAACCTTAGAAGTAGGATTATTTTGAATGAAACCAGTCAGTTGGAGAAAATTAAAAGTAATGGACAAAATATTAACAACTATAGCCATGCTGGTGATACTCTGATCATATATATATATATATATATATATATAATATAAAAAAATAAAAATAAATTAATATATAACCCTTTAATTATATATATATATATATATATATATATATATATATATATATATATATATATATATATATATATATATATATATATATATATATATATATATATATATATATATTAAAAAATAATAATAAATTAATAAAAACCAATGAATAAAATATAAATTATAAAATAAATTAATTAGTGTTTGTAAAAATATTTTAATAATTTTAACATTTTTATTATTTTAGAATTTATATTATTCGACGTTTCCAATACAAAAATACTATAAATTTCTTGCACATGTACACACACATAATCATTATGTACTCTTAATAAAGTATGTAGACCATTGAACTGAACGCGCTATTGCGTGTCTGTCAACCATAAGACAGAGTAAGGAGCCCGCCAAAAGAACCCGCCAAAAAAGCCCGCCAGAAAAAGAGGTGTCCTGCCGTGTAACAATAAAAGAAAAGCCCCGTTCACTTTTTTAATTAAAAAATAATTTATCTTTAGTCAATCGTTTTTTTTTCTACTTTTAAGTCAAAAACGTTTTGAAATCGATCAGACAATTCGAATAAATAACTATCAGTCACAAAGTTCAGTGGTAATAATGGCTAGCTTTGCACCCACATAGACATATATCTTAATTATAGATATTGAGAGTTGGACGATTAGTTTGGGGGGGGGTTTTGAATACTAGTGGGAAGTTTGCATATTGCGCAGAAATAGCCTTTGTTATCTCTGGGGAGATTTTGGAATGGGAAGCAGTCAGTGTGATACCCACCCGAGACACCCTTTCTGCATTGGATGCTGTTTAGTCCTTTACTATTATTGCATATGGGGCAATATATAATATCTAAGGGGACCTGGGGTTTTCTCGACGTCACCCGACCGAGAAGACAGCAGTCCGCATTCACAAAAAGAATGATAACACAAGCCATGAAAAGTAGATTGCCACCATGTTTGTTAAAGATAGTAGATAAAAGGTGTTTAGAAAAACAAAGATATTCTCGACCTGTTGACCCGGCGCAACACGCTCCAGATTCCTTCGTCAAAGAGTGTCCCTCCGGTAGAGGAGAAAAGCATGTGAAGCATAATATCTTGTAACCTACCCCCCGCGTAGAATACTTCGTCTTGAAAGAAAATTCTTCTCCGGCGAGTTGCACCGGCGTGTTAGTATGATCATACCTATCTCCTACCTATTCTATATACATATCTACCCTAATGAAATACTAATAAAAAGCTTACTATAAATATATATATATATCGTAATTGAAACTCTTAATATAAGTGACAACGTAACTTATAGTACTATATATAGACTAGCTGTATTAACAGTTATTATATTATTAGTATAATATTAGAGTAGAAAGATGAGAAGCATAACTGGTATAATTTTAAAACTAAAAGACCCAGTGGGGAAGCTCCTTTTGTGTTAAGAGGTAAAGAGAGAAGTAAATTTTAAAATGGTATTAGTCATTTCTTTTATAATAATGCCGCAAATGGGGTTCTTATTTTATTTTTTTCTTTAATTGTAATTGTAAGCTTTTAATTCTTGTAATAAATTCTTAACCATAATAAGATTATTTATCTTCTATTTAGTTCTTGTGCTGGTAATATTATAGGCAGAGCCTTTGTTACACTCCTTGCCAGCTTCAAAATAGTCCTGGCTAAAGTAGACTAATATTCGAATATGCACAGGTCGCAGCGCAGTAGAAGAAATGGAAAATCTAAAATTTCGTGTCCAAAGGAACTAGTATGTTTTGAGAGCTACGAATATTTTTCGCTCTTCACCACAAATAAGAAAAATTCTTGAAACCTTTTCCTTAATGTAGCATGTTAAAACTGTCACAATATAGTGATATTTCCTCAGTATGGGGAGTACGCATTACGTTGAGAATCATTTGAGCTAAGAGTATTATAGTAGGAAATGCCTGCTTTAGTTAGAGTAATATACGTAAATATACATGGGTTAGTAGAGTGTTAGGTGATCGTAAAGTAGGGAAATAAGAAAATGAAGAATTTACATTAGAGTACTGAAGAATCTTAATGGAAATCTTTTTTACCTAATGAACAAGGGTCGAACTATTATATATAGAGCTCACTAAATCCTACGATAAAACCAACTAAGAGTATCTACTGTATACTGAAATAGTTTGGAATGCAAAAAATTTAATACAGTAGTTCATATATCGAGGACCCACCACACATCCATATATAGTATATATATATATATATAATATATATATTAATATATTCAATAATTAATAATAGACATATAGATTATTATTTTATATTATATTATATATTCACCATCTCCCGCGTGGGGAAGAAAATATTTCCACAAAGGGAACTGAAATATTGGTTGGTTTTTAAGTTAGTTTACAAGAAAATTTTAATTTACAAATATTTATACCTATATTTTAATGAAATTATAAAAAAGAAATAATGGGGGAAGAGTCCCTCTATCCCTGATGCTTTCCCTCTTCCTGTGGAAGAAACATACAAACAGATTGTTTCCTGACATCATTTAAAAACGTGACATATAGGCACTAATATTATATTCCTATATTCAAATATATTATTTATTATTATTATATACATTATTATTATCTAATTTATTATATTTTTTTTATTTTATTATGATTATCATTTATTAAATATTTTTATTAATATTTTTTATATTTTATTTTTATATTATTATTATTATTATTATTATTATTATTATTATTATTATTATTATTATTATTATTATTATTATTATTATTATTATTCTTTTTTATATTATATATTTTATTATTATTATATATTTTTATTATTGTTATATTATTTATATAATTTTATTATTTTTTATTTTATATTATATTACATCCTTTGTTATTATTATTACTATTAATTATATTTATTAGTATATTATTATTATTTTTTATCTGATTTGATTAATTAGTTGAACACGATTTTCTATTATCAGTGTTTTAATCTGAAGGATCAAATGTTATATAGGTAGATTATATTTAATTCTAATTTTATAGATAGTTTCTTTGAAATACCAGTTAAAATATGGAGGGCAAAACTAAAATTATACACCATCAGCTAGGTATAATTTTACTTAATGTTATACACTATATTGGAAGTTGTAGTTCCTCTATGATGAAATTTCTCTGATTAAGGTGTAGGTGAAAGTACAAATGCAGAAGCCCTTCTCTGTACCAGCCTGTTTGTTCAAAGGCTCTCTTCTTGGTCTAGCTTTGTTTCTGATTTCATCAGGTATGGTAGCCTAGGAAAAATGCTTTCCTAGAAGAAATTGTAATGAACATAAGATTAGTTTATACTTTTCAAATGATCTTTTCATTCAATTGACCACTGATATCGTCGTATTGGCGTTTCACTGTCTGTTCTTTTTGATTTTTGCCAATTGTGGCAGAACCAGAATATAGTCCTGGCTCCAAAGAATAAGTTTTTAGGTTTGTCTTGCAAGTTTTTTTCGCAAAGAAGTTTTTTTGGGCGTGATGCTTAGATAGTTAAAAATCATAACAATGATTTTTGACGTCTCATGGCATTTTTCAATTTTAGATCTTAGGGTGCATTCACAACCAAGTTCAAATGTATAATATAGTCTCCACGTTGATATTTTTTCTTCTGCATTCTCTCTTCTAATGACTTAGTTTATAATCAACAACTTCTGAACGTAACTCACGGAGCATCGTCAATATCATAGGACAAATATTCGTAGCAAAAATCTCTAATGGACCCTAACAAAACTAACTTCTGAAACAACAAGAGTTTATATATTTATTATATATATATATATATATATATATATATCTATATATACTATATATTATCATATTATAAATAATAAAATATTTATATATATTTATATTTCTTTTTATATTATCATATAAATCAATTTTTTTGTATAGTTATATAATATATATATATATATATTATAAATATATATATATATATATATATATATATATATACTTAATACTATACTAATATATATATATATAGATATATATATATATATATATATAAATAAATATACTAAAAAATATATATAATAGTAGTAGTATATATATATATCTTACTATATACTTTATATTAATAATAGTATGGAGTAGGTTATGGGTTAGGTGTAGGTATACTATTATATAATATATTATATTTTTTATATATATAATACTATATATACAGAATTCACACCACTCACTGACGCTGAAGGGGACCCATTTTCAAGGAAGGACAGGAAATAAAAAATAGAAAACCCACCCAAAGCTAAGTCTAGCTGCGAATTTCAGGCAACGCAGACTTGGAGCTAATTAAAAGAGGGAAGGTAAATTCTTATTGTTGGAACACATAGAAATGAAAAGAAGAAGTTTTTTTTTTTTTATGCCATTGACTTCCCCGACCCCCCCCACCCCCCCCCCTACCCGGCCCCCCATCGCGCCCCCCACAACACCCCACCGCCAAGCACACAGACACCACGGAGAGGTGGCGCGGGGAGAGCAGGGAGGTGGCGTGGGAGGGGGTTCTCAATACTACTCTAAATTTGCGATAGAGAGCAACGGCACCCCTGTGCCTTTTTGTTTTTTTTTCTTTTTTTTGTGTTGGCAGAACAGTGCGGAATGCACGAGGTCAACTCCCCCGAGCATCTGCCCTGGTAGATACGACTGGAAAGAGATAGTTGCGCCAACGTCACCTCCGGCGCGGTCGCAGGACAGAATTGTGGTCAAAAAGAAGAGATTGGAATAACCAAGGGGCGCGGAACCAGTATTATTAAATCTCTGTAGAACTTACCTTGGAACAAGAAAATACATGTACAATATTCCTTTCCGCATGCTTCCCCGGATCTGCTGTCGTTGTTGAATTCTGCTCGGTTACACCTTGCTAAACTATATATTATTGTAGAGAGATTTATGAATTATATATTATTATATATCTACTTATAACAAAGTTATAATATAATATAGATAGTATAATATATATATATATATTATTATAATTATAAATATATATATGATCATAACTGTCCCTAATATACTTCTATTCATATAAAAACTCCTTTTAGAGTACTATAACTCCTGTCCTTTACGATCGTTGACGTTTGGTATAGTCGCACTATATGTTTATTAATATTTACTCGTATTATTATATTAGTGCATGTTGACCTTAAAAATGGCTATTACATTTTGCCAGTGAGCAGAATCATGGCAAAAGACAAAGGCCCACCCTGTATCTCGGTAGTATATTAGATCGTGTCAGAACGGAAGAAAAGGAAGTATTACGCCGCTCGTATTATCACCACCCAATTGCGATGCCCAACAGCTGGAAGCACGCCAAGGCCTATAACCCCACTCGAGGTTGCCATGTGCTTTGCTATTCTCCGCAAATTTGAAGTGTATGGTCATATAATGGTTCAAAGATGTTACTGTTTATAGTATCCGAGTGTTTCGTTAGTTTGTGTCTTATCTTTTTCCAGTACTCTGACTTGATAGAAAATAATTATGTTTCTTTTCTATTTTTCCAACTGTATATATTAAACCTATCTTACTTATTAAACCCAGCTGCCACCGTGTGACCTGTAGACAGTTTGGGCCTAGAACTTTACCTGGTGAGCGGATTCTTATATTTTATTTCCCGCCCGCTTCGTTTATGAAAGGACCACAGCCCACAGTGAATTTTTACGTATTCTTTTTCCGGGTTTTTTTAGTGTCATATGTACCTGCATTAAGAATACTCTATAAATTATATAATATTGAATTTAAATTATGTTACTTCATTTCTTTACTTCTTAACTGAAGCATTGAAATATAAAGTTATTAATATAAATATACCATACATGGCATTATTTTCATAAAATGAAAAATTGCGTGCACTGATCAACAATTTTTAACAACACATAATAATTTATTGTTAAACCATGCGATAATTATAGATCTATACAAAAAGGTAGGTTTTTTATTTCCATTTTTGTATTTAATTATATATAATCGATAAAACAATTTCATACTTTTTTTAATGTAATCGAAATTGGAGATACATATAACTGATATATGTGTTATTATAACACCTAAGCAAAGTATCGGTATATATCGGTAACCTAGTATCGGTATATACAAATCATTGTTCTATATGTAAATACTGTTCATTAGGTACAAAAGTGGTACCTAGAAGAAACAAGTCTGTTTTCGTTATTACTTTAAGGAACTGTAAGATTCAGTATATGTGCAACTTTTGTATTTAACGAATATTAGTTTGGTCTTGGTTTGGCATACACAAAATGCTTCCCATCGAATGTTAAATCATCAAGGGATACGATTGTTCGAAATTTAACGGATATAGTTTCCATCCTAACATTCGCTATTAACTTTTAACCTTATTTATTATATTTTTAATTATGTTTTTTATATATTATTAATTCTAATATGGAAAATGAAAAAATATTGTTTAATAATTTCGTTCATATTTATGCTCACATTCAGAAAAAATTTTAACGCTTATAAATACGACTATAAATAATAATTCCTCTGCTTAACAATGCTACACGACTATATAAAAGTAAAAAAAAAAATAACTCTAGGATGAGTAGATTTTAAAACTAGATAGTGAATTGGACGCGACTCAGCCGAGAATGATAATTTGGCAGACTAAAGTTGGAAAGTGACAAATTCCTTTTGTATCTTGAGTTGTATTAAGTGCTATTCTATCCTAATTAATATCTAATAATTGAAAATAAATAGAACAGAGAGAGAGATCAAATCTAGCCTAGTCTTAGTCGATTTTCAAGAGATATCTTAAATAACTCGTAAGTGAAAATAACCTAAAAAATACTCATAAACGAATTAACTCTGAGCAAGAAACGGATCGTTACGACCCAGAATATATGGCTTGCTTTGTGTGCTCAGAACACAATAGGAGACCTTTTGTGCAAGAAAAACAGAACAACGTGACAAACTTTTTGTATCCTCTTTTCTCACTACTCTCTATCAAAGCTTTATTCCCACGTATATCTGTTAAAAGATACAACAGAACAACAATAGAACAGAATACAACAGAATGATACATCTTGTTTTTAGAGAATATCTGTTTCAAATAACTGTATTCTTCATTACATATCTTTGAGAAAAGCCATTTTTTCTAGGCTACCTTACCTATGTCAGATTCATCAACCAAGCTAGACTAAGAAGAGAGCTTTGAAAAACAGGCTTACAAGAAGATGCATTTGACTTTTCACTCCTTGATATGAAGAGGAAATGAAAATTCATCATTCATACGATAGAGGGACTACCATTCATTCTAAAAGAACTTATGATTACAGAGATTGCCTATGACAGGGTAACAAAAAGCAGCAAGATTTTTGATATGTTCAATTGAAATGCTGCCCTATTTTTTTTAAGTTTTGCCTCGATCTATTATTGGTAGAATCGATAGAAATAGTAAAGAAACTAAATTTTCAATCAAGTTGATTAACCATTATATAACACTATATATTAACTTTAATAATCCTAACTAATGAGTAAATAATAATCCTTTACTATAATACTATAATATAATAATAATAATAATATTTTATAATGTAATAATCATAATATATTAATTTAAATAATTATAATAATATAATATATAATATATATAATTAAATTATTAAATTCAATATATAATATATATAATAATTAATAATAACTCAATAAATTATAAAATTATCATATAATATATAAGTCAATAAATTAATATAAGATTATTATAATAATATAATATATATTATAATAATAATATATAATATATTTATAAATATATAATATAAATATAATAATAATATAATATATAATAATATAATATATAATATATAAATATATATTAATAATAATAAACATAATATATAATAATAATAATAATAATAATTATAATTATTTAATATATATTGATTAAATAAATAATAATATATAATTAATAATATATAATAATAATAATATCATTAAATAATATTTATATAATATAATAATAATAATAATTAGTAATAATTATAATAAATTAGTACATATTATGTCTATTATTTAATATCTCCAGGAAATACAAGTAAAGACGTCATTAGAAAAGGTATATAGGTTTATATTACTCTACAGAAATGAGATAAGTATATACAATAGGCGTATTGATCAGATATCAAGGGTACATCCCTTTCGCTCCATTTATTTCTTTTTATTGATATTTGTATACTATAAGTACAGTATTAATGATATAAATATTTGTAAATAGTAAATTCTTGTAAACTACTTTGAAAAACCACCCCTTTTATACTTGCATTTTCCTCTTTATATATATCTTTTGTGTCTAATACTAAAATTGTCTGTTAAATATATGTATTATATATAGTGTGTACTTTGAAGTTCAAACACCACTATGTACTTTGTACTGAGCCTTTTCTATATATATGTTACTAATATATTTGATGCTATTAGGTAACTTGCAAGTACTTTTGGCAATTATTTAAATACTTTGACCAATATTTTTTTTCCTATTTTATAGCCTAAAGTTCCTACGATATTGAATAAGCATGTTTCTAATGAAAAGAAAACATTCGAAGTTGAATTGTTTTTTCGTATTATTCTTATTCTAGTAAAATGTGGTAATTTGAATTATTATTCAAAATAGATAAAGAATTATTAAGTAATATATAGATATTGATAATTAATATGATATAGTATTTTTATATAAATATTATTATAATATAACTATATATAGTTATTATTAATAATCAAATATATATTTATATATACTTATTACATATTATCTATTTGATATAAATAATTATATATATTTAGTAGCCCTGATGTTTTTAAGTCATGAATCATCATCTAATATATGCTATATATCTGGTAAAATCCATTCTTGATTTCAAATCTATAATCTCGGACTGCTAAACAAGCGTTTTTTTCCCCATAAGATCTAGTATATATATAATATAAGTGTTTATAAATTAATTATTATATATGATATTATATTAATGTATGTAATTAACATTTATTAAACATTAATTTATAAATTGCTGATCTTTTATTGGAATGATGTGTAATCTTCATATAGCATATATTATACGTACTACGAGTAAAAACATAAAAATATAAAAATCAAGTATGTTAGGAATAGTATGATATACACTATCGTAAATATAAGATAAGCCTACAAGAGCCTAAATCCTCTGACCTTCATTTACATACAGTAGTCATGTGTGTAATCTAGTTGATATAGCAATTTAGCTTCACAGCTAATAATAATTACACACCCTAAGAGTAGTATTCCCACGGAGTTAGATACTCTAATAAGCGACGTGAACTCCCATTTATATTAGGTCATACTATGCCAATGTTAGGGGTTCATTCCCTTGGCCCGCAGGTGAGCACGAACCATACACCCTCATCTAAATAATCTACCGCTGCCATTTATCTCCTTTATTAGCACTTTTTCTCGCCCCCTGCCTCAAAAACCACTAATATTATTCCCATATTTCCTGATTCTTCAGCGCATACGAGCTCCCAGTTTTATTTTGTCTTTGTTTCTATTACACACTTATATTGCTCTCATATGTTTTCCGACATAGACCACATCTGATATTCACTCCGAGACACACGGATCATCCATTCAAGGTCTCGAAATATTTGAAATATAAATTCCGAACAAATCTATACCTAAACTCGATCTATATATTCGGTGCTCAAATGTGCATTTATCTCAAATAGTTAAGGCACCCTTTACAAGAAAAACCATCTATAAACAGACATATTTGGTAATCATGGCATTTAATCTCTATCATATAAGTTACTTATCTCAATAATATGTACCAAAAATATACAATATAGAAATAACTATGTGGCAGTTTCTCTGAGCCGTATGAGGGTCGATTGCTTCTCTAGCAGTTCCTCATACGCACTAGATAGTCCATTACTCCAACACTAGCGTTGTACAGTGAGGCCACTCCCCACGAGCGTGCTATAACTCCAATACCAAGAAAGACGATAGTCCTGTACGTAGTCACATATTAACCTATAGCTCAGTACTTATGCGTACCATCAAGCCACTGACACTTTAGCGCCATCTCATTAGAATTATATCATATACATCAAAAAACACATTAAAGAACTACCCGTGTTTAATTTGACACAGAAGACACCTTCCTTGCATTCACAAGTTTACCTAGCTACACTCGAGCATCATCCGTTATCCTTCTTCGAGCTACATTCTACATAATCTATTAATATTCTTAAGATTGATTTAAACTCAGTCACTTTAGTATCTCCGAGAAACTGCTCACCTATCTAAAGAAATTATTATTTAAACACCAAGAAGACTGTCCTACACTACAAGAATTACCTCCAACAAACTTATACGTGGTGATATAACAAGAGCCGTCTACTTTCTCACAAAACAATACACCATATATATAACAAAGCCTGTTCCATATCTTTTACTCATCCTCTCAAACTCTCTGCAGATTCACCTCACAAAACCGTAATATTATATATAATATTTTGCTTATAATATATATATCATATAATATATTAATAATATATATATATATCAACTAATAAATATAATATATATATATAATTTATAGTATATTATAATATATATTATATATTATATTATATATATATTTTGATATATATAATATTATATATATATATATATATATAATTATATATATATATTATAAGATTATATATAATTATATAATATATTATATATATATATAATTATTATTAGCGTAGATGTGATCATTGAAGTGGAAGTTGTTATATACAAAGTTTAATAGATAGTGTTGTTGTAGTGTGCGATTCACTGATATTGATCCCCTAAGTTATGTAGTAGATAGATATAGTGTGTCCCCGAGTATATGTAAGTGAATATAGGTCGAAGAGTTGAAGGGGGGAAATGTGAGTGGACGTTTTAAGTTTTGTTGATTATTAGTGTTATGGGGGGAGTTTGAAAGGTAAAACTTAAGATTTCTCGCGCTCTCCCAAAATTGTAGGGAAGATATTATTGTTAGAACATATGTGTGGATCTGTAACGAATGTGCGATTAAATAATTGAATTTTTTTAATTCTTAATATTAGAGTTTGAAAACATAATTTATTTTTGTTTAAAGAAACAATTATTAAAATTAATTAGCTGCAGTTTAGAAGTGGTATTCATAGTCACTAAGTAGTGGTTATATTAATGGATTGGATAAACCAATTCAGTCACTGAGACCTCCATCATGTCACATTCAATAATGATGATGGAGTTGTGAGGCTATAATTGAGTGAGGAAAATAATTAGTTGAATGTTTGTCTCAACAAGTAGTCAGTAAACATATATAGTTAATTTACATAGGTAATTAGTAGTGAAGATCTATGGCATAATGTTAGTGATAAATGGAGTTGGTGGTAAGTATATAGTATATATCATTCTGTAATAGAATCAAAGTTTAAGTAGATATGACGATATTAGATAAGCGTGATGTAAGAATTATAAATAGTAAGATCGATAAGTGATTATATTCAATATTACATTAGCGGGTAAGTGAGAACAAGGATGTGGTATGTTCCTTGGTAGTATAATCCTCAATCTGTATAATGGAATATGAGGTTCATGACAAGCAACATTCAGATACTGGTAGTAGGTGACAAGGCGATCGAGTCTAGAATGATGACAGTCAATTATTACGTAGACATGGCGGAGATCATACCTGAATACACAACTCTAACTAATAATAAGAGATATTTAGGATATCTGTGATATCGAGGAGAACTGATCTAGAGACGTATTCATATCTCTGAACTAAGTAGAGATTTTGAGGACCGGTAGCAATGTAGTGGAGAGATGAATAAAAGTACGGCAGAGGTTGGTAGTAGTAAGTAGGATACGTATAATTAAGCATATAGTAATTAGTGAATGTGGTTAGTTGTTCGTGAAAGATAGAGATAGACCTTACTCTTCCGTAGTGAATAGATGTTTATAGTGAGCGACATGGTTTAATACGACTGAGAGTCGTCTCTGTAACTTTATAAGTCTTCACTATTACGAATATCATGGTTGATTGACGATAGTCGAAGCGGTATCAGATCGCACTGTGAACGGCGGGTCATTTATTAGGTAGGGGAGTCCAGGTTCAATTCCTGCAGGTGTGAGATTGTGGAAGGAATAGCACTAGAGAGTATGTGCATGATATCCAGTCTTCATATCCATCTGCTCTCGGGTGAGAGTGTAAGAGGGCGGGCACTATGAGTGAGTGTGAGGCGCTAGATGCGGTACTTCAGTATTAGATGGCGTGCTATAGTCATATAGTATTTACCCGTATTTGAATATTAAGTATTTACTCGTGCGTTATTCTCTAGTAGTTGCGGAGCGACTCAGATGGCGGCGTAGAGAGTAGCTCAAGAGTAGTGATAGATGGCTATCATAGTTTTGTACAGATTGGTTCAGGAGTGACATATCTTTCTAAGTTCGCGCTCGTAGCTAGTGACATAAGGCACTTATCTATTTAGAATGCGGATTCTATGGATGAATACGTCGTAGAGAAGTTGTTGGCTGTGGTACAATAGCACTGTGACGCGTAAATGGTTCATCGGCTGAGGGTACCAAGTCAATCCAGCAGAGTGAAATTATTTAAGAGGAGTGACTTTAGATTGTATCATATTAGTCGTCACATCTGGTGTATGAGAGAGGTGTTGAGATAAAGATGAGCAGGTTATCTCCCCCGAGTCCGCCTTAACGGCACGCCCTACTTAAATCAATTTTTATTCGCGCTCGCTCGGATTGATAATTGTCTCAGCGTATCTGATGCTCCGATGCTCTATTGACCCTACGCCCGTGTGGACAGGCCGGAAGATGTGCAGTACAGAAGATATAAAATGTGTTGGTAGGAGTCAGAAAGGAAATGCCTGAAGAGAGATAAGATAGATGTGAGCTATATTTCAAGCTGACGAAGAATTTACATCGACGCAGTTCTGATTTAGATTACATCAGAGGACGCGTCGTTGTCGTCAAACTAGCCCTGGGTTTTGTTCATACGGCTAAGGCACCGTATAGGTTTCAATCCACGCCAGCAGCGTGAATGGGACCTAATAAGAATGAAGTAGCTATATTTTCCCATACAATTGCCAAGATACCTATCACACTGCGCTGAGGTGTAGAGGGATGAGTCTAGTTTAGTGTCTACCAGTCATCTGATTCCCCGATAATAAGTATTTCACTGCTGTGAGGTGCTCTGTATTGACCACGCCCGAGTGGACGGGAAGAGTGCGTTGTGGTTCCCTGTTGTGCGTGATAATCATACAGAAACATTCTGAGCTTTTCTTTAGTCCATCCGTTTGGCCGTAGTCGGTCAACACTTACGCCGGTGCGTCGCTCCCGTAGAAGCCTCTCTCTAGAGCAGTGAAGAGATATAACTTTCTAGAGCGTGTCAGATACTGATTTTTCTCATATTATCGCTATCTCACATCAGCAAGGGGTAGGGTACTGGTTAAGGTGGACTATTCGTTATAGGTTGTACATGTTAGCTATATCTCTATTATCTACTTACAGTAATATATCCCCTGATTTATTAATGATTATCCGCACTCGATTCGACAGTCAGCCTTTTGTCGCCCCTCACCGCTGAGTTTGGGGACGAGATGAGGAGTATGCGTTGGTTGATTGTGATCGCTGATGATGTATGTGGATGATGATGTATGTAATGAATTGATGCCAGAGTAAACATTTCCTCGTTCCCGACTTATCTTTTTAGTCATCTGTGGCTATAGTGTGTACTTTAGTATATAATATATATACTATATATATATATATATATATATAATTATATATATAATAATATATATAATATTAGTATATATATATAATATATATATACCCGTTATATATTTATATATATATCATATGATATTTATTAATATAAAAAATATATTATATATATATATAATATATATATACTAAGTATATATATATATATATATATATATATATATAGTATATTGCTTAATATTCTAAAATTTGTGTCTTGCTTTTTTCAGTGTTGTTCTAGGATTTTTCTAATTGTGTACTAGATACTAGAAATTACTTACTAATTACAATATTGAAGCTGGATCTTTTTTACAAATTCTACAAATAGCACAAGCACGATATTTGTAAACAGTTAGAAGTGGAATTTTCATTTTTATTAATGGTAGGAAAAATTCAATTCTCTTTTATTTTCATAACTATCAAATCAGTATTAGTAAATTATTAGCCTTGATATTATAAATTTGTTTTAGAATCGTACATCTGTCCTTTCTACTTCTCACAATTACTTTCATCAGCGAAACTAGAAAACGGATATAGGTGTTCTTCAAACCTCTGAGATCAGAGGTAACTTCTTATTTTTTTTTTATATAATTAAAACATGTTAAATAATCTAAAATTATATATTAATTAAGTAAAAATTGAAGATGTAATATAAAACTGATGTACCTTATACTCCACAGGAACTAGGTGCGGGAGTTATTTCAAGTGAATTTAATCACAGTTACAAGGTTTGGGAGTGAAATTGTGTGGTTAAAACAAACAAAGTGAGGCAGAAAACTAAAAAGTGCATAGTATTGTTAATTACAAGTCACCTTCTACTGTTGAAAAGACAACTAAACATTGAAATAAAAATGAAGGTGATTGAGATGTGGTTTAACTAGTGTTAAAAAGTTCAAACAAATTGAATATATTAGTTAAAAACTCCGAAATAGGAGTAAACTTTGCGAGTTATATAAATTCTGAATACTCATATTGTATTCAGTGTGTTAGAAGCATTAAAAACTAGTACAAGTAATTGATGATAATTGTGTGTAAACAACAATCTATTTATTTTTTTAATTATACTTCAAAACCGAACATATTAATGGTATATCTGGAGCAGAGTTTTTGGAAGGAACATGCTCAACGAATGGTAAATTTTTTTTGGGTAATTTTAGAAAAGTAACCTGTTATATATATATATCAAAATTTAAGCAAATTAGGAAAAGTAACATTTAGTTGGCAGGTATGCCCTGATGGAAATGCCAAGGTTTTATTTTTTTTAAAAGAAAACCCTTCAAAAAGAAAATATCATTCTTAATTTGTGAGTAAAATAACCTAGTATATAAGGTCAAACTACTTTTAATGTGTGATAGGGGAATTTACAAATATACTATTTCTACTTGTAAAGATTAGATTTATTTTATTAAAATAACTACATATTTAAACCAAAATTACAGACATCTCACGCTTTCAATGACTAAGTGTTACCATTTGTTCCTGATTCCCTTATAGCAAGAAGGAATATTATACTCTTTACAAGTGGTGGTAGTTTTATTTCAGAATAGGCGTATAATTTACTATGTTGTAATAGACTAAAGCGTCATAAAATTAAATCTGGTATCTTAAAGTATAGATTATAAACTACTATTATATTACATGGACTACTTATTCACATTGTTTATTGTTCAGTTTTCTATTCCAATCATATTTACAATGATCCATCTTCTTTAATATTATTTTTATCGGAGTACATTAGGCTCACATTATCCTCCGACTTCCAAACCCATATTCGACAAAGTAAGGTATTAATACACATAGAGGAAAGAGGAACTATAATAATTATAATAGTATATATATATAAAGGTCAAGTATGAAATCAAGGGGGTATACAGAATGGTAGATTACTATCACTTACGTTTTATTGACCAAACCTTAGTACCTCAATATAAGGGATTTACCTATTATTACTACCATATTTATAGGATAGTGCTAAGTATTGAGTTCATATTATTTATCTTTAAATTATTATTCATTTAAAATTCATTATTATATATGATTTTTATAGATCTTCTTTTTCTTCTTTTTATACTTATATTTAGTTAATCACATTTATAATGTATTAGTTCATTATATTATATTATATCTAATTATATCATGCTTATAAATTATAATATACATAATATTAGGATGATGCAGAGCGTTAGTTCTTACTGTGAGGAGTAACTTTTAACCAGTTCCTAAACTAAAAATAATTTCTACTTTACACTTAATTCCTTATTTCCTTTCTTTTTTTTTTTTGTATTGTTTTTCTTTTATCTCATTCTTTTTTTTCCTATGTTATATCAATTTAAATCATTAGATTAAGAAGGTACATATTCAACTTACCGACTACTTATTAGTAGTTTAGTTCACTATATTACCCTAATTTCCGGCTTACTTACTTGATATATATGTTCTTTACCTTTGTTGGACTCTATTCTTGTTTGATATCTAGCAATATTAATATGTATCGTACATACCTCATGTATTATATAAAAGTATATCTACCATATATTATCTACTACATTACTTTGTTTATTATATATACTTAATTAAACCTTCTAACTGAATCTACTCATAAACATTATACTTATATAAAATAAGATTAAACTTACTATACTCATTAAGACATTATAATATATTACCTAATCATATTTATATGATGAATGACTCCATATTACTAATAATATTAATCTAGTTATAAATTTATTTCCTAGTGAATAGCTATGATTTCTCATTAATATACCGCTTATAGTAAATTGTATTTACTTATTATAATTAAAGATAAACATGATGCATATATAATTATAATGATGTTCATGGACGTATATAATTAAATACAGAATATAACGGATATTGATAAATAACTCGTAAATATTCTCAGCTTCACTAATCTCTTAATGACCATTAACTAGAATATGCTATATCAGATAGTGTTTTATATTGGTATATGCCAATCACATAATCAACCGATGATGAACTATTATACTTACTGTTGCATCCGTCATATATATATATGTTCAGATAAATATCTCCTAAAACACTATCAACTAGTTATAAGTATGAGTCTTCTTAGTAAGGAATGCTTTGCAACGTAGTATACTTAGCAAATCAATCAATCTATCGAACAGGTCATGCACTCCACTGTATAGGTTACTGAATGTACTCCCTATGATTCATTAAAGTGAGATCAGCGAACTACTACGTGTGACACAAATTGTGGTTTGCCAGTAAGCTAGGGACGTAATTCCATAGATAAGACTCATTAGAATGCGTGATTTAACAATCGGGATTGAGTGGTAGTGAGCACAACTCACAAATATTGCATAAGTATACGCTATAATTTCTAGCCCCCTACTCTATCACCACAACAGTTTCAGTACCTATGGGCCGGTGTACACAATCAGGGGATACAAACAACCAACCGCAAGCTCAGACACTACCAGATAACCCCACTATGTTACGAATATTAGATCAGAATCAACAAACCTTGGATATGGTCACTCAAATGATGCAATTGATGTTAAATCAACAACAACAAAAGTCAAGAAAAATGATTCCTGTGGGAAAGTATGGTCTTGAGAATGGGGAACCTTTTCCACAATTTTTACGCAGATTTGCAAGAAGTATGCATTGCAACTATTCCTGCAGTTCTTACGGTTGACGGATGGGAACCTATTTGGGTTTGGCACCTGGAGGGAGCCAGTAAATAAACTAGATTGATGATAATCGATCTATATTTTCTACATGAAATACAATATGCAAAGCTACTAGATGATATCATACGCCTTAATGATTTACAATAAAGGATATAAACTGCACTATAACTGGCTTCTGAGTGATAATATCTACCAAAAGCATATACTATATGCTGATTATATATCTAAGTATACTTTATTAATAGCTGCCATCAGATTACTCACCTGCCAGATTGATAAATAAAAACTAATTCCACTATATAGAACCTATGCTCCCGGTATAGCCTAATAGACTGGCAGAGAAATGACATCCCTATATGGGATATAGATATTAGTATAAGTTGCTATGAAGATTACGCTATTAATTTAGAGAGATAGCTGTAATATAAAGTATACTACCATCAATATCCATACTATATATTATAGTAAATTCGCTTATATAATAGTGTTAATCTCCGCCTCTTATGACGTTTAGGATCTATGAAAGTAGTATGTTCTCACCTTTCTTGGGAAGGCCTGAGTGAAGTGTCTTAGTAATATGAGTAACAGAGATAAAATATATATCTTTATGAAATAAATATGATATATGAGACAGTAATAAAATCCTTTTGAGTAGCGTAGCTGTTTTCAAATAACTT
Organism: Trachelipus rathkii; assembly: GCA_015478945.1. Lineage (NCBI taxonomy): Eukaryota > Metazoa > Arthropoda > Malacostraca > Isopoda > Trachelipodidae > Trachelipus > Trachelipus rathkii. The sequence continues at coordinate 513 of JABUQX010016443.1, read as the reverse complement.
GTGAAACGAGTATTATCACTCGTCTTTATACTCGATGATCCTAACTCGACTTGAAGATTATCGAATTGTAACATGCGTTGCTCCATACTTGTGACACGTGGGGGCTCTGCGAAAAGTGTCTTCACTACTCCCTGCAGGCCCACACTAGGTATGCGTATAACTGAATCATGTCGACGAACGTAGTTCCATCAGCGGAGTTATGATCAGTTGATATGGGTGCTCGATATGCCGTTATAACTAAAATTATATATATCAGGATTAATTCTAGAGTGCCATGTAATATTATATCAAACAATGTTCAATAACTCCAGATCAGTGATACTATTCCGTCTTTTGTATTCTAATCTCTAGACACCTCGTCAAAGTACTCAGGTATCCTGATTAAAATGATCCAACTCTATGATAACTACAAATTATCAACCGAGATTACAATAAATAGTCACATAGACCATCCTAAGGGATTTCCCATTTTCTAGCTGGAATAAGGATATCTAATATGCAATATTATAGTAA